>CAUHTR010007954.1:0-27380 GCA_959609185.1 Schmidtea polychroa
TTTGTGAGTTAATACCCTAGATGAAAAAAACCAAGATACTTTTTTTATATGACATAATTTACAATAATATTTTACAATTGGCAAATTCCTGATTAGTAACTTTAGTTTAGTAAATTAATTTACAGAGATAAATATTGGTTTTTTAACTTTTATAAAGAAATTGTGGATTAAATAGAACACCAATAAAGTCCAGAGATAGTGATTTTCGAAATAAATCATTATCATAGTTAAAATATATTTATAATTTCAATAAAAATATTCACAGGCATTTGGATTTAATGTGAATTTTGTGGCTGAATACTAGAAGCCAGTTTTTCAATGTCAGGTTGAAGTTTAGTTGTTGCCAGAATCATAAGTCCATTCAAGTTCGAATCAGTAAGGCGTGAACGATTCTTGCTTTTAATCAATTTCATTGCAGAAAATGACTGCTCGCATCTGTATGTGCTACCAAAACGACAAACATAACGTTGTGCAAAAGATCGCATATGTTCAAAGTCACTCTCTGGGAGCAGGTTCCAAAATGATATCATATCATCTGCAGTTGGAATAACCGGAAGCTCGGCGAATCGACTTTTCAAAACTGAGTTACACTTCAGATCTATAATTTCAAGTTGCAAATTCTCATCTAGGCAGTTGATCCTTTTGTCTGGAAAGTTGAAAGGATTGGTAAAAAGAGCCACATTGTCAGACTGATCTGCAAATTCACTGAATCGTGACTGAAAAGCTGTCAAAAGTTCGACAACCATACACCTATATTTGTCTTCATCAAAGTCATTACCTGTCATCCTTTCTTTCATGTGTTGAAAATTGTCCAATTTTTTTTGGATAACTGATTGGCAAATAATTGTAATTTCATTTTGAAAGAAGCAATACAGTTACACAGATTTGCAAACAGATTGTTACTTGCTTGCAACTTCAAATTTAGATTGTTGAGATGCCCTGTAATGTCCACCAAGAATGCTAAATCATTCAGCCATTCATTATTTGAAAGATATTCACGTTCTATAGGCAACTCATTAATTTCCGCCAAAAATTCCAAAATACTTCCTTTTAAATCCCAGAATCGCGACAGAACTTTACCTTTTGACAACCATCTGACCTCACAGTGCAGAAGAAGTTCACCATATTCAGCATCTAATTCTGAAATAAACTGTCTAAATTCTCGCCTATGCAATGATTTTGCACGGATTTTGTTCACACACTTCACTACTACATCCATAACGTGCTTCATATTCATGGATTTCCCACAAAGCGACTCCTGGTGAATAATGCAGTGATATTTTAAAAGTGGACGAGCAAGAAATTTTTCGAGCAAAGACAAACATCCTACATGTCTGCCTGTTAGAGCTGGTGCACCATCTGTGCAAATGCTATCCAACCTTTTCCAATCCAATTTATTTTTTTCTGCGCATGATTTTAAAACCTCAAACAAATCTGTGCCTTTGGTTTTCCCTTGTATGAACTCAAGTCCAAGCAGCTTATCGATAACCTCGAAATTATTACTCACCGCGCGAATAAAAATCGTTACCTGTGCGGTATCGCTAATGTCAGTTGACTCGTCCATTGCAAGTGAGAAAAACTTGCAGTTTGATGCGTGAAATGCAATTTGCTCACTAACGTTATTAGCAAGTTCCTCAACCCGTCTTGTCATTGTATTGTTCGATAGTGGAATATCTTTAAACTTGGCTTCAATGTTTTTTTCTCCTAGCATTCTGGCGGCTATTTCAAGAACTGGCTTCACAATCTCTTCTCCATCAGTAAAGGTTTTCTTCTTTGCCAAAAGAAGTGCCACTTCATACGATGCAATTACCATACTTTTGTTTTGCTGTAGTATAGCAGTAAATAAGAATTGTTGGACATTCATTCCTTTCTCCTTCTTGGCGATAAATTCCCTTCGTAAATCAGAGGCCATTGGATATTTATCGACCAAATCTGCATGGCTACTGTTGAAATGTTTTTCCATATTATATTTCTTTACAACTGAAACGCAAAATCCACAAACCAAGCAGACCGGCTTTCCGATACGACCAAGAGCAAACATATATCTCTCTTTCCACTCGTCATTAAATTCACGACATGCTAAGTTTTTATTTTGTTCAAACTTTCTTTTATCCATGATTTTAAATTCCGAGCTCGTTTTTTAACCAAATTAGATAATTAAAAGAATTTATAAAAAAAATCAGAAGATTGAAATAAAATCAGATTATTGATGAAAACCAAGCAAAATTAATCGATACACAGTTCTTTTATTATTAAATTGGCATCTGGTTTTATCATGGTTTTATCATGGTTTTAAACGAAGTTCAAGACAAACTTTTCCCAAAGAAGGTGTGAATGTGAATTTTTTCTTAGTTTTCTTTGTTGAGGAGAAGGCCACTTTTTATGCCCGGCGGGCCACGGGTTGGGAACCATTGCCTTACAACATCTCCAACTATCCTATTGACGAAAGAGGTCACAAGCAAAATTTGATTGTGTAATACTATCTATACAATCACACCTACTAGTTTTGATTAAAAATTGGTACACCATTTTTAAATTAAATTTGCTAGAAGTAGAAAAGTGTGCTGTACTCGATATATACAAACATATGCATTAGCAGCATACAGTCAGAAACAAGTGAAAATTACATGACAATATATATTAAATCCATTCAGATATATTAACCATTAGGCAAAGAAGGCACTTGGCTTGGCACCAAGCGTTTAGGGGCACCATGAGTCCTCAAGAAAATTTTTTTGAACAAATTTAAGTCCAGAAACAACTGAAAATTAAACAAGTGCTATGAAAATGAAGAAATACATTATAATAAAAATTAACATTTAAATTTGATCAGTGAAAGATCAGGGACCCGGGCAGAAAGGGGCACCCATGTGGGTTTGTACCTTTGGGACTAAATTGGCTTAATTCGGCCCTGTTAACACCCCATATAGTTTACTTACAAATGAGAGCCAAGCTTCACAATTTTTTAGTTATATTTTAAAATATTTAACAAATATATATATATAGAATATAAATTACTGCAATTGGATCTTTATGATATGAAAGTCCTCGATAAATTTTTCGAATATCTCCAAGAATTGATTCCTCTTATTACTAACCACGGCGGATATCTCATTTGCGCAAGCCAGAATGTAAATCATTGGTTCGGAACTAGAAAACCCAATTTCGTTATTATAATCCAATGGATAAAGATTGAAAAATATCACGAATTCAACAGAATAGGTTATTTTTAATTTTATATTCAAGGATAAAGATGTCGATTTGAAATTTCTAATACTTTGCTTATCATCAGTAACTTTTTTTATATATTTTGACATAAATCTTTTTGGTAGGAATAAATTTCTAATCTGACTAGGAGTGTTCTTTAATTAATAGCTCAATATCAAAGAAATGACAGATTTTATTTTCTTGAACATTTAAACAAAATTTGATAAAATACGACAAGATTTCAAAAAGGTTTCGATCAAATCAAATAAGTTTTTACTACTGATATGTTTTCCGATGGCAGATGACACTTCGCAACTTCACCTCAAACCTTTGCCTGTGATCATAAATGGAAATTTTTCTAAATTTAATTTTTTTTGTTAGTTTTTATATAACCCGAACAATATTTTATTTTATATCCAACGAATTTTCCGAACAGACTTTTTCAATTGTTTTTTAAGAAGAATAAAAATGTTACACTTGCAAACCAACGTTGAATATTTATTGAGTGAATCTTTAACAATAAATAGCGTAATATCCATTAGAAGTTTACAGGGTTAAAAGAAATTTGTAACATCGATGAATAGTTATGTCAGTCGTTTGCAACTTTTATGGAAAAGTCTGCTTAACCATTTAGACAAGAATGACGTGATATTCACTTCGGCTCCTATATATATATATCAAATGTCAATATGATGTACCTGAGATGTGTTATGATATTTCCTAAGTTGGAAGTTCTATCAACGAGTTATATCAACTATGGAGCCCAACTTATATAAGTTAAAATTACATACCGGCTGCCCGGGGTGTGTCACGTGCGCATGTTAATTAATTGTTAGTGCGAGTGGTTAATATTTCTTTAAAACCTCTAATATACTTTTACTAGGTTTTTCCCGGGCGCCTACGGCGCCCTAATTTTTGAAATCCTTAGTCCTTCACGTTTATCTTATTGCATGCGTTCGAATCAGTGTGTTCGAAAACCAAAAATTGTATCACACGTCATAATCTAAGAGAAAAATATTGGTTTGCGTCAAAAACGCACGTAAGACGCAGCGCATTGATATCTGAACTTTTTAAACTGAATTTATATTCGTCTTTAAATTCCATCTATACATTGCACTACTGAAAATTACATCAGAAGTCGGCTCCCCATCGTAAAATTTGGTCCTCAAAAGCAACTTCCGAGATTTTATATTCAACAAAATACACCCAAATTATATGGATATTTGTATTAATATTTTTAACGACATACTAATTATATGTAGAAATATTTTCAAGCCAATTTTCACCGCAAAAATGCGTTTTTGGCCTGTCTGTGTGGTTGCATTCACCCGCAAATTATTGAGAGTCGAGAAAGTTGATAGTGTTAAAAAGCTATTGATTTTGACTGATCAATGTGGCCTCATATACCTGTATGGTTATGAGCTTAATATAGAATGCAATAATATAATATAATACAAATTAATTATTATTATTTATTTATTCATTTAAGTTACTTATAACAATAAGTAAATAAATTGAGCGTTCCAGAATCACAGACAGATAATGTTAGGTTATATATAATAATTTAACTATTTAACCAATAAAAAAATTATATATTTCAGTTTTAAATACTACATTTATTGCAAATTTAATTTTTGAAAAACAAATTCAACACTATTTTTATTAAATTCCTATTTTTAAAATTCTTTTCAAAAACTTATTTATTAATTAACTCCACAGATAATTTAGACCTAATTTTAATTAGGAAATTTCCTGATATGAAAAAAAGTATTGTTCCTTTTCTGTGTATGTTACCTGTAATTATATCCACACTCTCAGATGTTTCGAGAATATCTTCTATATTGTTTTCTAAATCGTTTTCAGTAGATAAAGTCATAATCTAAAAGTTTATTAATAAAACAATATTATTTTATTTTTAAACAAACTTTATCAGCCTTATTGAATTAAATTCTTTCAAAATAATTTGTCAAACGAATTTAATATTTTAATATTTAAAAATTCAATATTTAAAATTATTTTTACTTATTTTACATTTATTTAAAACAATGTATTCCTAATTTTAATTATTTACTATTTAAATTCTTTTTAAGTCATTTTAACAAATGATTTGAAATATTCGATCCTCGGCTGAAACACCTTACATGCACATTCAGAAGTCGTCTTAAATTTTCTGTTATATTACCAGTAATGTCAGTTATATTACAAATTCCTTATGTTGAGAGGTTATGACAATACACCAAAATCAAAGTTGTAAATTCTGTTGTAACTCTGAATAATCTAAAATGGATATTTCTTTCTCGCTGTAAATATTTCCAAAGTTCTTTATGTTTAGAAGCCATCTTGGTCAATTTTGACATTAAAGCACTTCAATTTTATTTGACTCTTGAAAGGTGTTGAAATTTACTAATAGAAAATTTTCAATTTTTCTTTTATTTCCAATAGATTTGTGATGCCCATGCTGATATTTTACTTTTTAAGGTTTTCAACCTTCGCCTTTTAAGCTGCTACAATCATTTTCAATAGCAATTCCAAAGCCTTTTTAAATGACTTAAGTTCATTCTTTTTTCGGCAAATGTAACTGCTCAGTTCATAATCTAAAATTATGTCCATCATATCAACTATTTTAGTGATTCCTACAATTTAGAACTCGCCATTATTCTCGATTTACTTGTTTCCATATTTCTTCTAAAATGGAATTTCTTATAGACGAATATTTGAATGATCTCATAAGATTCTTTTGAATATATAATTTTCGAAAAACTCATTTAATATTAGTTTTATATACTTTCATTTCATTCTTTATATTATTTGTACATGTACGAAGTTGAGGGAATAAAATAAGTTGAAGATGCTTTAAACTTGTAGCATTTAATATTTCACTCATAATTTCAAATTTTATTTCAGCACAAACCTGTAATGTAATAATAATCTTTTAATTATTATTATTACAACAATATTTTTTGAGACAAATACTAATTTTCACAATTTATCCCGCGTCAAAATGAATAAAAAATATGTCAAGGAATAAAATATTAAACAATTTTTTATATTTATAAATTGTACTTATGTTAAAAATCAAAAAATATTACCATATTATTTTTATTCTATATGAAAAATATTTTTGATATCCCTTCCTTCAAAGTTGTCCCGCTTTGCCCATCTAAAAATCTGGTCACCTTAATCATTCATGAAAAAGGTATAATTTAAAACTTAAATCATTTGTTTTTTAATTCAAAAATAATTTATATATAAATAATAAGATAATTTTTAAATACAGTCATCCCTCCCATTACACTGTAGATGCGTTCCGCGTTTTAGAAAATAGTGTTGTAGGAGTTCTACCGCATAAAGCGCTATGTACAAAGGGTTCACGTTTAACTTTTCATACTTTCGTTATCATTTTCTGAAACGTACCTGGTGCTGTTGCGATACCAACGACCATTCTATTGAAACAGAACTACCCTTCGATTGCCGAGAATGGTGTTTTCTCCTGAGACTCTTTATCCAGTTCATCTTGGTAACACACATTCCGCAAATCGATCGTACTAATATATCTGATACCATGTAAAATATCGTGTACATTTGGCATTGGAAATGCTAATCTTTCCGTTATCTTATTTAATTGCTGAAATCTAGACAGCGGGATGTCATTTTTTCTTTCTTTCATACACAAACTAACGATGTACTACACGATGAATTGTATTTCCTAATAATTTTATTTCTTTCTAGATTTATTATTGCTTCTTTTATCTTATCCTCGAAATTTATTAGTTGACGACTTGATTTTGTCATTACTAGCTCTCTCTTTATGACGGTTTTATGTTTAATTACACCAGTGCATCCGATATCACATTTATCACATTTAGTTTTAAATTTTCTAGAAGTTTATTATTTCCAGTAACGTTTAAAATTTCGACCGTATGTCGTAGTCTTTTTTTCAAAAATTATACTAAAAATGTTAGAGCTTTATATTGTGCCCTTTGATTTGTATCACTATTTGCAGTTACTTAGCCTAGATTATATAATTTGTATGCTCTAATTTATATTGTAATAATAAAAACTTATTTTCATGTTCCAATGATTTCCAATCACATCATTTAGACTTGTCTCTGGCTTTAGAGCATTTAAACGCTACCAAATCTTTTCTATGCGATTATCGTTCTGATCCAGCATTTACAGAAATGATTGGAAAAGCTAAAACATTGGCAATTGAACTTGAAATTTTTGAGGATTTTGTGAGGAAGAACCCGTACGCGTTCGCAGAAAGAGTAGACAATTTTTATACCAAGTTGTGATGAACCGATAGTAGCGCCAGAACAAAACTTTAGAGTGTGTTTTTTTAATCGAATATTGGACATCGCAATTCAAGCAACAAATGAAAGATTTACGCAATTATCGGAATATAGCGAGTTATTTGAGTTTCTTTACAATAACGGCAGTAAGAAATTTACGGATGACGAATTATTAAAACAATTTAAGAACTTGCAGTTAGCACTTACATCCGATGGCCAAGTAGACGTCAATGGGGTCGAACTTTGGGATGAAATAAAAGCTATAAGAAGACGACTTGATACTTCGAAAAGCGATTCAAATAGTGTATTAAAATATATTTACACGTCTAAAATTTTTGAAGTAGTTCACAACCCGTCAATAGCACTTCGAATACTGCTAAAGTTACCAGTCACAGTTGCTAGTACTGAAAAAAGTTTTTCAAAGCTGAAAATAATAAAATTTTATCTGAGATCACAAATGTGTCAAGATCATTTAGTTGGTCTAGCCACGATTTTCATAGAAAAAGAAATTGCTGATCAATTAGACTTGGAAGATTTGGTTAAGAATTTTGGAGATTTAAAACCGAGAAAAATTCACTTTAAATTATTATTTGTTTTGTTATTTTTTATTTTTTTATAATCTGAATTTTATTTAAATTTTCGTATATATATATATGTATCAAATTCAGTGTTTTTATATTTTTCTTCAATTTAAAAATTACAACATTTTTTATTTTTGCGGCGGCAAATTCGCATCTCACCTACAAACAGAAAACTCCTACAACCGGCACTCTATATATGGGAACATTTTTACAAAATGCTAGGTTTTATACAAATTTTATACAAATGCACTAATAGAACTTAATAAAACTCATATTTAGTGCTGCCAACTAGAATGATGTACATTTTATCTGAAAATGTATAATTTAAAATTAAATTTTTCTAACTTTCGTAGTTTTAAACTCTTCAATTAAATCAGAACAATTTAAGGACCTATTTATTTCGTTTTCGATAAAAATTAAAGCTAAAGCAGATATTCGGTGCTGACCCATATTGAATGTAAACAGTTTTTTATGTACTTTAATTTAGAAAACGACCTCTGCGTTTGCCACTAAATTAGGTGAAGTGATTAAAATGCGTAGTACAATAAACAAATTTCGAAAATTTTAGATTAAAGAATTTGCTGTAATATATTTCAAATTTTCCAATGCATCTTTCGATTCTGAAGCTTCCATTCCATCCTACAGCGACGGCGAACCTTTGACCCGCGGGTCAGATACTGATCCACGCAACGAATTCAAGTGAATCACAAGCTGTTTTGTTTTTTTAATTATAAAATAATAATCATACGAATGTGTTCGAATATATATCTAATTAATGTATAATTAATAAGATCATATTATATTTACATGAATTTTTGTTAAATTTTTAATAACTAAAATAATACTTGACCCGTTGGTTTTTATTTTTAAAAAATAAATTCAATTGTGACCCCCTTGTCAAAAAGGTTCACCATCGCTGTCCTAGTATAACTCTTCGTGATTCACGTTTCATTATTCTGTATTTGGTTTAATAAGTACTATTTCCACATTTTTGCAAGCATTCAGATTTTTAGATATTCCAACATAAATGGATCGAATTTTACAAAAAACTGCACTTGTGCAAGAAATTTCCATTATTATTCCGATAAAGTTGTTACTAGCGTCTCCGAAAAACTAATACGTTTTATCTAACATTAAGATAATAGCATAAAGACATTCAAGTACCAAGCGCCAATACCTATTTCCATTTTATATTATTTTCTGTAAATTTTAATCAATTGTTGCATTTGGTTTTAAATGAACTGATCCTACAACATTCCTTGAGTTGTTGCAAGACATTCTGCAGAAACATCTTTCGAAATATTATGATCTACATTGAAAGTTGTTTCAGAAAGCAATGCAAGGTTAAAAAAACTTGTCAAATTCTAATTTCTTATCGTATCTGTAAACTTTTTTTTATTTTTTATCAGCACCTGATATCCATATGGCCTAGTCCTATATATATGTCGTAGGCAAATGGTAATTTTAGGAAAATAACATTTGCCTGGTCAAATAGCTTTAGCTATTATTTCATTTTGAAGCACATTTTTCTCGTAAAGATATACAATTTTCATGGGGAATATCACTTTGTTCAAAGCTTATTGACAACACTTTTGTTAGTTCATTTCGAGTAAACCAATTTTCTAACAAACACGTTAACACACCAATGCTATTTTCCTAGTCAAATGGAAATGAAATAATAGCTAAAGCTATTTGACCAGGCAAATGTTATTTTCCTAAAATTACCATTGGCCTACGACATATATATATCGAAAAACATCGATATATTTATTGATTTATAGTCAAGATTTTTAATAAATACATTTTCGATGAAAAAGAAATCAGTGGTGAAATTTGAAAAATAAGATCATTTATACACAAAACCACATAGAATTGAATTGAAAAGAATTGACTTCAGAAGATTACTGTCAAAAAAATAAATATATCTTTTCATCAACAATATATATTCTCAAAATGATATTTATCCGAAATCCCACAAATCTGGCAAAAGCCACATTGATCATTTTACCTTATATAAATCATTTCGAAATTTTTTATTATTCAATACAATGAACATCCTACGAATCCCATTGTTTCCAAGTGGGCCGCGTCCAAATTATGTTGCCGACTCCTGACATCTAATTTTACTCATTTACTAATTTTGGAGATTTTCTTGAATTTAACATAACAATTTTGTTTTAATTTTAGTTTATTTTACATAATTAATGTTTTATTAAATATTTTATAAATAGCTACGCCATTACATCGAGAAAAGTCGTATGCTTGTGCAACACGAATATTATTTACAATGGAATGCATAATGCCATTTTGACAATATTTTAATGAAAAAAATAAATGAATTTATATCGTATCTGATATTATTAGATCTTTTGTATCTATTGTTCTATTAATGAGCATGAATAAATATTAAACTTGGTGGTGGTCTACTTTATATGTTTATATACTTTATATACATATTGTTAGTTAAATTTCTAATAAATAAACTTCAAATTTGGGTAAATAACGAATAAAATAAATTTAAGCTTGGACCCAATTCTAAAACTGATAAACAAGTCTCACTTTCAAAAATGTTTCTGTCGCATAGAAGCCCCAAGAATTTTCAAACGTACTATTCTAAGAGGGCCTTTCTTTTTTTAAGTATTCGATTTTGGTATAGAAATTCTTGCTATGCTTACACGAAAACGTTTTTCTATAAAGACAATATGCGCAAATCTAACCAGACCATATTTTGAGGATTCAAGGTTTAAGCTATACAAGCGCGTCTAATATCATGTAGGTAAAGCATGCTCCTACGATTGACTAAAGTTGGCTAGCTACTTCTCAAAACTTAATGAATGTGATCTACTACACCTTTTATAAATTCATGATCACAAATAACAATATATTTCTCGTAAGTGTATATTGAAAAAGTCTTTAAATGGCTTAATTGCAAATTTCAATCAAATTTCAAATTATAATAACATTGGATAAATGCAAATCACTCATGTACATAGGAATATAACATCAAATCATATTTGCCGTATTTCACTTGAATTCCATAAGTGAAATACTAATTGTAGCCGACCTTACGCCACTGTCAAAAGTACAGTAAACCCTCCAACTGCGCGGTAGATACGTTCCACAAAAACAACGCGCAAACCGAAACCGCGCACTGTGAACCCGATTTTATATGTAATTATGGGTTAGGTTCCAGATATTACAAAAATATACTCGCTTCGAATTTAATTTCGCCTAAATTAGATGACCCAGGTTCTTCCTTTTGTAACCGATTAAATACTAGTAACGCTTTAGTTCGAATAACAGCAGCACTAAGTGGCATTCTCTTTTGATTTTGATCTTCAATCCAAAAGCGTAACACTTTTTCTGTTTTCTCTATTATTGGATTTCGTGGTTTTTTTAATGTTTTTGCAGCTAGCGATGTAGAACAAACTACTGAACTTTTAATTTTTTCGGCATTCAATTTAATCCTCCTTATGCTGGATTCGTTCATATTGTGTCTCTTAGCTAAAACAGACATTTTTTCGCCATTTCCTAATTGCTTCACAATTTCAAGTTTTGCCTCTAACGTCAATATTTTTCTTTTGCCAGCTTTTTCCATTATTATATATAAGGTGTAGAAATTATTAAAAACCTATTAAATCAAAATGAGTATTAAATCAAAAATCAAAAATTTTATTTATACTTACTTTATAACACTCTTTAATTGATGTAATAATTTTTTATTACGGTTATATCTAATGCACACGAATAAGATTTTTTTGAATTTAATACTAATATATTTTTAATTAAATAAACACTTGTATAAATATCTATTAATTAAAACTATGTAATTTTACATCCTAATCCTAACCACATCACTAGAAAAATGAAACTGCCTTTATTATTTTTATATAAAAAATACAGTGCATCGAAATACGATGAATCACTATTTTCACTACCATATGTATTCGTAGTTTTACGGGATTCACCATAAAAAATTAAATTGACATGATTTTTCTTGTTAAAATAGACAAAAACAAAAAAAACCGCGCAGCTACGAAATTTTTAGCGCGCAGATCGAAATTTTGGTATTAAAGGTTTGGGCGCGCAATTGCGAAACCGCGCAATGAAAAACCGCGCAGTTGGAGGGTTTACTGTAATAGAAATCACCACAGAATAAAGGAAATAAGGAAAGAGAAATGACTACCATCAAAAACAAAATAGGGTCCAAATTCAGCAAAATAGCAATTGAAATTCATAATGAAAATTAATTATTTTAAAAAAAATTTTTATTGGATAATAATGACACACAATTAATGACTATATAAACCCAGAGATTTTGGCATAATTTGTTAGATAATATACTTTTTATATTTTACAAAACTTTGCTTGGTATGTCTCTGCATGTCTGTACCATACTTGCAACAGGTAAGTCAAGTAACCGCGGAATGTTACGGGCAAGAGTAAAATCGATCTAGGAAAATCGTGAGCTGCGTTACAATGAAGAGCCGGGAACAAAGACACATGATTCATCATCCCATACCCCGGGGAGGGTATTTAAAAAAAATAGATTTTGATGACTCATCGATATGACAGTCATACTATGACTCATCAGTGTACTCATCAATTTTTAAATTTGTATTCCCAAAGGTTAAATAAGGTCAGACCTTCAACCAAGGGCAAGGTCTTTGAGAGGTCTATACAAAGGTCAAGCCCTCGAAGGTGTATGGTGTGTCCTTAATCTTCAAAGGCTCAAAAACCTTCGAAATTTTTCAAACCTTATAATATATGTATCATTCGAAAGGTATTTGGGATGCGATTATGATGGTCATACCCTCGAAGGTGTATGGTGTGTCCCACAGAGATACAGAAGAAGCCGAAACAGATCCAGCAACTACAACTCCAAAGAACGCAGGATCAAGTTGAGATGAAAGCGCTCGGCTCCAAGTGCAACAACTGAAGACGCAGGTAAATTAGAGCATCATTGACCAAACAGATTCGACCAGTGACGACAGAGATGATGGAAGTTGCCAAACAACGATCAGTAATCCAGAAAAAGAAACGCCCGGTAAAGCTGAACGAGCACGACTCGAAATACATCGAAAATTGATCGCAACCAAGGACCAGCAGTAATAAATATGTGTATAGCCTCGATTTCCTTTAAATAAATCTATTCATGTAGTTAGACAGTTATCTTCGTTTATTAAGCAGTGATATAGCAATATGAGCCGCATCATAAGTATACCGATCATCGGAAAAGGGACCTAAGTGAAAGTCGGACACAAGCCTTCTATCGGCATTCCGCGAACCCACAAGAGTGCTTCTCGATTATAGTATACAAAGTAATGCTCAATTTTCGCTGGAACTCACCCACTCGATACAGTTCCAACGTTGATCACTCAACGGGTATCAAGCGGTACAGCATTCTTGTATTTTGGGTTACGCTGGAAACACCACGAAAGGTAAAATGTGGATTACCTGTACCCCACCAAAACATTTCATTTTAAGTAGCGAAGAAGAGATACTACACATTACTTGGTAAATCATTTATTGAAAGCGTAAGCAACCTTTGGCTTATGAATCTTATGCAGCTTATCGATGACAGAAGTAAAAATTCGTCTTATAACAACGTTATGAAAGTTTTTTAAAGAACATCGAAAAAATCTTAGTAATTTCGGAACTATATAGTTTCCCCGCATTAAATAAAAAAACTGAAATAATAAAAATAAAAAAAGAAGAGAAAAAACTCCTATGGGAAAAATCTTATGATAATTAAAAATATCGATTGAAAATAATAACAAAAAAACTCTAATTTCAAAAGATTCCAAAGTGTAGGCAAAACCAATCGGCAAGTTCTCAATTAATTAGCATCTATTATGGAAAATTCTTTAGAATGATATTGATGAAAAAAGTTGACTCCGTTTAATGTAAATAAGCTATCGCATTTTTATTTTATTAACTATTTTATATAGAAATTACCCAAAACATTTCTTTTAAAAAATAGCAGTAATTTTCCAAATAATACCATTTTGCTCTTTTGGTAAGTGTGAGAATGTAATTAAATATATAAATAAGATAAATAATTAAATAAACAACAATTAAATGAATATATGTTGTGGATTAATAATGTATGCAAATTCCTTATGTTAACATTATTCTACAAGTTCGGTCAAATTAATAACAAACAAATAAAAATAATGAAATAATCTTGAATTTCCGCTTTTCACGTTATGAAAATATTAAATTATTCTCATTTGATGAAATGATAGAGTTGAAAATACATAAAGTTTATTCTCCAACCCCCGTTTCGGCCTTTAGTGGCCTCATCAGAGCAGGAAGTCGCCTGCTGACAGGGATAATGGAAACATTATATCTACACCTAACATTCAGCCAATTTAAACCATTCCCGACGTAATAACTGGATATATTACTAACTGAAATTGAAATAACTATTTTTAAAATTATATGTACATTTCGCTTTCAAAACTATTTATCAAAGGAGCCTTAAGATATCATAAAGATGAATAGCATTTCAATCCAGATTACTTATATTTAAAAGACGTAAATATACAAAATCAATCAATAATTTATATTATACATAGTTTCATTATTTAGAATATGAATTACTTTCATTAATGGACAATAAGTATTTGAATTCGTAGAAAATAAATAACATCTGAAAAGTGTAAAGGAATTATTTTAATGACATTTAAATTAGAAATACCAAGACATTTATAAATAATAATAAAAATATTTAAATTCTGTTAATGAAAACGAGTAAATTAAATATTATATTAGTTTTATTAAACAAATTCGTATTAGAAAAGAGAACTGAATTTAATGAATTTTATTAAATCATTAAATTAACAGCTATTTTCTAATAAAATTATTATATTTCTTTTTTATAATTTACATAACAAAAGTACAAATTGTAACAATTTTATTCACATTTAACTGAAAGGAAATTAAAATCTTGGATTAATCGTTTAATATTTTTTTATTAAAAAAATTAAAAAATAATATTTATATAGTGTTTGTTATTAATAATTTCAACACTGTTGAATTAATTCCAATATTGGCAAATAATCGATATGCATGTGTATTGAGTAAATCTTATCAACTCAATCAATCGCATTATTGTTTGCAATATCGTCATGTCTAATATTAAAGAATTTAATTTTTTATCACAGTTTCGCGATCAAACAACCAAAAAACTGCAAAATTTTACAGCAAGCCAATTCGCCGAAGTCTGGAATCATTATGACAAAGACGGTACGTTTGCTTCTAGTATAAAGGTGGCGGGATTTATGTAGATTTATACGAAGATTTTCCAGTTTTCCCGTTGAAACGGAGATCTTTTTAAATTAATTTTCAACAGATTTTCATGTTTTCTTATGATATCAAGTTCAAAATGCTTTAGTAATTTATTTTCATTTTTGTGAATAGATTCAAGCTGTCGTATTGAATTATGGTTTTTGCGACATTGAAGAAAATTTGTCCGTTAGAGAACTTAAGTGGAAATTTTTTAAATAATAAATAATAAAGATTTCAATTTTATTGCATATTTTAAAGAATAATTCTAAAATCTTTAATAAGTTACTGTACTTTAATTATTCCACAAATGCGTATTTTTCTTTGCTATTTTAAGGACTTTTATATATCAGTCGGATTTGGCATTTAATAATGTTTAATTTAAACTTGATTATGCTAATTTTAACTTTAAAATTTGGTTATTGAAATTATATAGTCCACCTAACTATAATTCTTAGTTTATCCTTTTCTTTAAATTATGAACTCTTAAATTTAATAAAAATCTTTTAAAATATATGAACGTATATTTGTTGCCTTTTGCATCTATAAAGTTCTGAGTTTAGTAGGAGGTGTAGTGCTTCTGAGTTCGCCACATTAATAAATATATCAACTTAATAATTAAACTTAAAATATATGATTAAATTAATTAAATTAAAATTTAATTATTTAAAATTAAACAAAATTAAAATTAATTAAAATTATTGTTTAAATATTCATTCCTTCAAAAAACGATATAAAAACAATTCATGCACCATTCGACATCTCAAACGTTAACTCTCGTCAATGGTCAATATAAAAAATATGCCAACCATTCAAGAAGTTGAAGCCTTTGTTTTCCTAGCTGTTATCTCTCTGTTGATGAACTTCATCATCAACAACTTCTATTCAACCAAGGAAATTTTCTTTAGAATACTAATACGCGATTCTGGTGATTCTCACGATAAAGTTCGTTACGAGAGCCTGATTGACAAATCCTTCTTCAATTGCCAAAGGGAGTTAATGAACAAAGTTATTCCAGATAAAGATTCCAATACTTTTACATCGTTTTTTATGCACAAACGCGAGTTCATCAACAATCTCAGTACAATCGCCAGATCAAGTGTCCATACTTTCGTTGGAACATTTACTGCTGGAGCAAATATTTCTATGATCGCTTTTAATGTCGTTTTCAATAAAATCTTTATGCAAATTAGTTTCATATAAATAAGAGTGCACAAAGAAAGTGCACAAAAATATTATAAATGTTTTTAATGTTTTTTAAATTCTAATTCATAATTAAAATTTAATATTTTGAAAAATTCTAATTTTTTAACAAGTTATCACAGTGAATTGAAAATGCCAGTTTGTTAATTTTCCAATGACTTTAAAAATTTTTATTAATGTTTAATTCTTTTTACATTTGAATTTTTCACGTTTTCTCGTATTTTCGTTTTAGTTAAACAAATTATTTTATTTTCTAATTTTTTCCCAATAATTGTGTTTTTGAATTTGTATTTTATTAAGTAAATGTTTGGTTGTAGTTATCTACATTTTACCTTTTGAGTTGTTTCTTTTGAGTTGTTCCGTAATTTGAACTTCATTTTCAAACACTCCATATATAATAACATGTACCGGTTCAGTAATAGCCCTTGCAAACTTTATATCCAGTCGTAAATTCCCGCTTTGTGGTAATTGACTCTGATTTAAATCAAAATCGGGGGCTAAAACAAATGTGAAAAAATTTTTTAGATTTTTTATTATCACTTAATTAATTATTTAAAATATCATGTGACAATGCAATATCAATGCAATTTGAATGCAATTAAAACAAAGACAAGCTGCCATCTGATTAGATGATAAACATTAGTCAAAGGTATAAAAACACTGTACCATTTCGAGCACTGCAAAACCAAACATTGTTCCAGAACTTGTACAACCTGTTCAAATGTTCCACAACTACAAAATGCATTTTTTAAAAGAAGAAATCAATATAAAATTGGTGTCACCGATCAAGCTAATTCCTACTCAATTTCAATTCTTATCCGGAACACTTTCGATGATAGATATTAAATCTATTGTTGAGGTTTTCAAACGGTTGAATACGAATCTATCATGTAATCAACATGCATGGTTCAAAAACCGATATGCAAGATTTTATGATTCCTTTGATGAAATCAGTTTCAAAGAAAACGAAAATTGGTATATAACAATTGCAATCTAAGGATATAAAGTTGATAATAATGATGTATATTCTCCTATTTGGAAAATTATGTCTTCTAGACTTTCACAACTATTTTAATAAATGTTGACATATTTAATGTATTTAATAAAAGTATTTAATAAGTGTATTTAGTCGTATTCGTTTTTCACTTATTTGCAATATCAATGCAAAACACATGCAAACTTTAACAAAGACATTCTATAAACAAACTTACATTATTTTTTTAAAGTGTTAATAATGACGTTAGAAAAATGTTAATATTCGAATTAATTATCGAATTATTTATTGTTTAAAACTTTTAATCAACTTTTTGTTAGCAAAATTAGCAGAAATATCTGGTAAAAAAATTGAGGATATATTATCTGTTTCAAATGCGCTAAATATAGACTGGGAAACCGAGAGTGAAGATTCAGGATTAGATGAAACTGATGAGGAAATAACTGAACAAATTGATGAAGAAACACTCAAGAAGATGATGAGGAAATCATTGAAGAAATTGATGAACCCAAGGATGAATTTACGGAATATATAACTGAAAATATTAAGGATACTGAACAGCGTGTATATAACGATTGTATAGATCATGTGGTTGAAAATGTTATGAAATGCGGAGATGATGAATGTGAATGTGTTAGTAAATTTTAGTTTGAATGTATATTTCAGAAAACATTATTTAGAGTATAATATTTAGAAATAACAACATTAACTTTTATTTAAATATTTACAAATTACATATATCACAACAACTTCCATGGTTAGTCGCATATAACCTTTGATTTTTTCTTTGGCTTGCTCAAATTATTGAGCGTTCTGGGCAAGTTCAACAAGTGTGTGCCATCCACTATTGGCATCGATCCATGGCGAAAACTTGGATTTTATTATCTACAAATTAATAATAATAATAATAATAATAATAATAATAATAATAATAATAATAATAATAATAATAATAATAATAATAATAATAATAATAATAATAATAATAATAATAATAATAATAATAATAATAATTTACTTCTAGAGACCATTGATAATAGTGGTCAGCATCGTATAGACTTTTGTCTATACTAATCTTCATATAGGTAAAACCTATGATTATTCTGGTCCACTTCATCTGGTCATCGATAAGAATGTCGAAGATGCTATTGAAATAAAATTTCTTCGTCTCCAGACATTTCGTATCAAGCATGGTCTAGTAGTCGACATGGTTTCCCTCGATGATTTCCTCAGTCCGTTTAACTAGGAAACTGAGGATTCGAGCGATATTCTCATTAACCAAACCTTTTAAGATGTTTTCAGCAAAATTTTAATAATAATTGATCAAGGATATGACCATTGGATAGAGCTCTTCAAGACATTTCGAATGATACCTTTGGTTGAAGGTCTGACTTTATTTGACCTTTAGAAATTCAAAATATGATGAGTCATATGTCTTTGTTCCGTAAAAGTCTTTGTTGAAAATGATGACGCCAGTAACCTCAAATATTGACCTTAAATGACCTAAAATTGACTTTGACCTTAAAATAGCCTGAAACAGGCTTTGACCTTAAAATTTGACCTTAAAATGGACTAAAATCCACTTTGATCTCAGAATTTGACCTTTTTCAGAATTAATTTGTCCTAAAAATGACATTAATTTTAAAATTAGACAGGTTGACCTTAAATTGACCTTAAGAAACCCCGGGGAGTATGACATAATATGCTTTTGTTATGGCATCGATGATGTCATATGTATTTGTTCCCGGGTCCACGTGTTACCCTACTTAGGTGTTATGTTCCTTCTTTTTCGCGTTTACCTGGAGGTTTTATGGATTTTGATTTTATATCAACTTAAGGCTATGTTTGAGTGTTATGTTTAACGCATTCTCGTCAAAATTCGTTGTTTCTTCTTATCTAAAATCAGTTTTTGACCAACATAAATATGTAAAAAATAAGTCATATCTAACATCTAAAATTAGAAATTTTGATTATTCTCTGTAATTTCAGGTAATGGGTACATTGAAGGTGAAGAAGCTTGATTTATTTCTTAAAGAATTCGTTTCAAGTGTTGTATCAGAAAACATTTCTGAAGAGAGTAAAGAGGTAAAATTTAGTAATCAAACTTTTGATTTAAATAAATTCACACTTTGATTTAATCCGTCAAAAAACAAAAAGATTACAGGATTTTTATTTTTGCTTTTACAATTTGTTTTTTTACTGTTTAAAATTAAAAATTCTTAAAATTTAATTATATAGAATAGATTTGTGAAAAAAGCATAGAAGACTAACGTTAAAAAAATTGCAAAATTGTAACACAATAATTTCAGACAAAAATATATAATAACCTGTGATAAATATAAAAAATGTATCCGATTTAAAGTCGCTTTTCTTCAAAGACGAAAATCCAGTAATCGGCACTAAAGAAGGAAGTGAAATCGCCAATCTGATTGTTTCTTGACTTTGTTGATGTATTTTAATTGTTTAATGGAATGCAATAATTTACAATATTTCACAATGTTAAAGATAAATTGCTTGATGTATTTCTTAGAGATTTTTAAAGAGAATTAAAAAGAAATAATTTGAAATATAATTTTAGAATTTTAAATTTCAAATTATTTAAATTTTAATTTTATCCAATGAAAATGCAGAAAATAAATATTTAAGAAAACAGAAGCGCACATTGAAAGTTCTTTCTAAAGTTTCTTTCTAAAGTTCTTTCTAAATTACAAAATCAATTTAAAAGTATTATTTCATTAATCAAAAATGCCAAAATATTAAAACTGGCAACAAATGATTATCTTGTCACTTATTATTTTCTTATTACATAATTAATTAATATCAACATTAGTTATTTTTTTAATTTAGAAAAACTTATGATTCCTATTTTTCTTATTATTTCAACAAAATTTACTTTCATATTAATTTCTTAAATTTATGATTTTATATAATTACAAGTGGCGGCTCGTACTCAAAAATGTTGTGAAAGCAACAAAAAAAATTCAAAAAAAATTTTTTTATTTATATAAAAACTCCATTCTTCTTGTTTTTCTACAAAATTCTTTAATTACTAAATCATAAAAATTTTCTTTAGCCAAAGTTCTTTTTAAAAGATATAAAAAATTTAAAATATAGAATTTCTCAAAATTGAAGTGCAATCAATGCTTGCATTGCTTATATGGATGCGCCGCCACTGATAATTACAAAATACTACAATTATTATTTTCTATATATTATATTCTATTTATTAACATATTGGAATATAGTTTCAAATTATTACACTAAAATATTAAATGGCAAAAAATTATAAATTAAGATTTTTATTATAATTCTTTATTATGTTAGACATTTTTTTAATAAATTTATAGACTTGGTTCACTTTTAAATATAAAAAGTCGAGGTTGATTTCTTTATTCTGTGTTGCTTTTATTCAATTATGTAGAATTTCCTTTGAAATTTATTAATTATTTTCTGTTTCAGTTACAACAGGGCTGTCTAACTGGCGGCCCGAGAGTATATTTTACTATGAATAAATTTATGTTACTAAATTATTATTATTAATATAAAAATTATTTTACTATGTGAAAATTTAAATTTAATTTGAATTTAAACTTCACTTAACCTGACCGAATATAGCAGCAATCCGTTTAACGTCTGATGATGGTTAGCTCATCGTTGGAGCCAAATATTATATTTGTGGTTGGTTGTTGTTTATCTATGGTTGGCTCACGTGATGCGCACAGTACTTTGCGCTATTTGGTCGATTCATGCAATCTTGCCAGTGCAGTCTTGTCTTGAATTTGTTGAGGGGTGACTGTGTTATAATATTACACCTAAATCCGAAATATAAAAGTTTCTATAATACAGAATTTGTCGTCGATAAAAATTTGACAGCAAATTTAATTGATAATTACAAGTATCAGAGGCATTAAATATCATCAGGACCCCAACATCAACTTGACATCCTCAATACCGATTATGTATGAAAAATGATCTGTATAATTCTCTGTCTCCGATGATACTAAAATAGTTATATATAATATGTTTCAATATAGTGATATTCCAAGGGAAGGAATCTAGTAAATATTCACTTGCTTTCCTAACAGGTATTAGAAATTATTTAAATATTTTTTAATAAATCCTTGCAAGGACAAGATCAAAATGTGTGTTGCCTTTATAAATATGTTACTGGATTTAGAAACAAATTAAAATTGTTAAGGTTCAATTTGGAGCAAAATTATTTATTTCATTTTGAATCTTGCAAAGAGATCTATGAAGATATGAAAGAATGTGATATAGAAGCGAATTTTAAAATATTTCTACCAAAATTGGATATGCTAATTACAGAATTCAATGAAAAATTTTCTCAATTTGATGATCTTTAACTGTCTATTGATTTATTTTGTGATCCAGTTAATATTGATATCAACTCCGTTGATCTTAAATTTCAAATAGAATTATGCGATCTGCAGGCTGACCCATTTTTACATCTTGTGGAGTAACTGGAATAGAAATATTCAAATTTTTAGATAAACTAGATACATCTGCGAGCGTCCATACTCCGATATAAAGTCAAAATATAGAAACAGTTTAAAAGATTCCACTCTTGAAGATATAGGTAGACTTGCCACAACAAATATTGATGTGGACATAAAAGATATTGTTGCCAAACAATTACGGCCACAATGTTCTCATTAATATATTACAAATATTTTAAAGTTTTCTTTTTAGTATAAATAAAATATTTTTTTAATTAACATAAACTGATACTTATTGCCTAGATAAAATAAATTTAAATAAAAATTAAATAAAAATAAATTAACCAAAGAGCGTTCTCAAAAAAAGTATTGACGTATTAAAGTTGATGTTTATATGGCAGTATTAAAAGTATAGACCTTAAAGAAACCAATTTCAGCCTTTGGTCTATAAAGGGTTAAAGGCGAATTATTCTGTGGCCACACTCAAATTATGCCTGTTTTCATGCATTTGGTAACAGTATGAAAATATATTTTTAATTATTTATTATTCAAACATTATATGATATCAAATTATACTTGATTTATTTATAAATCTAAAGAACAATATCTTATCCCGATTATAATAGAAATATTTAATTTGAAAACAATCGTAACCTCTATAAATTATCCTAGTTAAACAAATCTGAAAGTCAGGGAGAATCTTCAGTGAGTAATATTGGTTTTGGATTAATTTGATCAATATAAAAAACCGCTTCAATTTTCTTATTTTTCTTATAACTTTTCTAATTTTAGCAAGAAAGATTCTTTAATAGCCATGATCTTATGTTTATATATTTAAGATTTTAATGTTAAATGCTTTGAGATTTAGAAATGTTTTATAAATATAATAATAAGTTTTGTCAAAATAAGTGATTTAACGATAACATAAATTTAAATGCAAAAAATTAAAAACTTAAGCTTAATATTTTAAAGACCATAACAATAATTAGTACATGCTGGTTAATACATTAAAATGTCACGTATTCGAAATGGAAACAATCGTATAATCTTCATCTTCAGCCAGTCAACTTTATAACCACGCCAGCTAGAATGAAATCTTATGCACATCGACTGCTATTTGTACCAAATGTCGAAATGACGTACACAACATATGGTGTGGTTTTTGTTTGGCAGTTTTAAGAAGTTATATATTGTTTTGCGTCCGTCTTACCTATATAAGTTAAAATAGCAGAAATTCGATAAGCAAATGAAGACTCACAATTGATTTTGTGTAGAACCTATGTCAACTCGCTTTGAATTTCTTTCGCCGGGTTTGCAATAATGCAATAATGCAATAATGCAATAATGCAATGCAATGAATTAAAATTTTAGCTTAGGACTGGAGCATTCCTTTTCATACATCAATTTTATATTATATTTAAAATTAGTCTATATTTTAATTTTTTTTAATTTTTGATAATTTAAAATGAAATCTAAAGAAGTCTTAGCTCTTGCTAAAATGAAAAAAATTCATTCTTTGATCGGAGAATTATGAAATATCAGAAATTCGTCTCTTCAAAATATTTACATTGTATTATCTTCGACAATGTAAACTTAATTTTTATTTATAGAAGTCATAAAGCAGTCATAAAGTTATTCAATGTTCACAAAGTAAAGAAGTTCAATAACAATAATAATTATAAGAACTTTTTTCAATTTCACCACTGATTTCATTTCAATTGACATTGTATTTATTTAAAAACTTGACTATGAACCAATTCATAGTCAAGTATTTTAATAAATACAATGTCAATAATATATAAATAATTGTAGTATACTATTTACATTAATAAGTAACAAATAAAGATCATACGTACAACTATGATGTTATATCATAAATCCGGCCTATTTAGACGGGTACCTTCCTATGACATGGTAAAATCTTCTTGAATTTACAAATTTGCTTAATTGCAACGAAAGTATTACTGCATTATTATAATTATAATGTCACACTTAGATATGAGCGACGCCGCACGGCAATAGAAACGGTAAAAATTACATAATCACTAAAATATCATAAAAAAATCATGGAAAAATAATTATAACACGTCTAAATACATATCGTCATTCATAAACGTATGCATTGAGAAGTTAAATATGCAACCAAAAGTTTATTAAATTATTCATTTAATTGCTGAGTACTGAAATTAAGAATAATAAATAGTGTATTTTGTTTGTATATTTCACATTACCTTAAATATGAATGTCTATATAATCATGTTCAGTCAGTGTACTATTTTATAAAATTTAAACAAAAGTCAAAAGATGGAAACCAAAAACAAAGTCATTCCATTAGGTGTTCAAGCCCTGATATGACTTGTTAGCTCACGGCATATTTTCTATAAACCCGAGTCCTACTTGCATTAAGGATATTGCGTAAGTAACGGAATATGATTGACGTAAAAAGTAGAACCTTCGAACAATGGTTAAATGTAAAAGAAAATTAAAGAAACGGGGACTTTTCGAAATACTTATGAAAAGATATTTTGAACAAAAAAGAAAACCATTTTGCTTTCTAATATTAATAAAATCGGTTCAAATATCGCAACAAAAGTTATTTTAAAAAATTTGTTCATCCGTCATCCACTTGATTTCATTTAATTATAACTTCTGTCAATCGGATACTATTTGAAACTTTAGTGACTCAAAGATGACATGGATAGCTTGGAAAATTTCAAATGTATTTATATATTTAAAAGAAGCAGTTCAAATGTAATATTCTTTATGCAGTGGCAGTGGAATGGTCAGGTATTCCGATATTGTAACATGATCACTAGGAGTTGCATAAAAATACATAAATAAATTTAAAATGTAAAAATTAAGAGTAAAATTATTTAAAATTAATTAAAGTCAAAAATCAATATTTAATGATGAAAAGATAACTGCAGGTATCAAATAAAAAGTTATAAGCGAATATAATAATTATGAATTGATTGGGGTTTCCATGAAAAGATGTTACAAAAATAAAAACTAATTTATTTAACTATTTAAAAAAAATTGATTATAATCCCGAATGTAGCAGGTGAAGTGATGGATTATCAGATTGAGGCTCAATAGTGAATAATTAGATTTTCAAGAGCTCGGAAAGCTCTGTTGGGAGGTCATCGTTTAATTCAACTCAATAATTAATAGCTTCTTGATCGGCTAATTTGGATCGGTAATTAACGGATCTAATGAATTGGTATCTTCGAACAAATCATGTTTATTTTCGGGATTTAGCTAGTATTTAGGTTCTATACTAAATAGTATTAAAGCAGAGATGACGTATGGTATTGATGGGTCTAATAAGCTAATTACTTCTAATATAATAACAAACTTTAACCACTTGCGCTATATTGACGTGCCAGGCACGTCTTGATGATTTTTTTCAGAACTGCAAGTGACGTGTATACCACGTCGATAGTATTTGTCACAAAAACAAAAACGACGTGTTTGCAACGTCGGCTGACAGGCCGATAATTATTTATATTCGTGTAAATCTTTTATGTAAGACCCTACCCTCGCGCTAAGCACTGGTCAAACCTCTGAGCTTGCTGACGCGGTGAGGCGTCGATGCCTTACGATACTCCATATAGTAGAGCGCGGCTCAGCTACCGAAAATTAAATCATAGCGCAAGTGGTTAATTATATAAAATTATAGATATTTACTAAATATTTTGCTAAAATGAAAAAAATCCATTCTTTGATCGGAGAATTATGAAATATCAGAAATTGTATTATCTTCGACAATGTGAACTTAATTTTTATTTATAGAAGTTTGAAAAGATGAACAGCAGTCATAAAGTTATTCAATGTTCACAAAGTAAAGAAGTTCAATAACAATAATAATTATAAGAACTTTTTACAATTTCACCATTGATTTCTTTTCAATTGACATATAAAAATAATAGTTTCAATTTAAAAATAATAGTTTCAATTTAAAAATGAAATACGTAATGAAGGGTAAATAAAATAAAAATAATATATTTTAACTTTAAAAACTTTATTAATATCATTGAAGGAAGATTGAATGAGATAGTTGAGACTCGTCATCTGACCCTTCGATGAATCTAATTCTCTTGCTTGGTGGAGAGTCTAGCGCTGTGTTGATGGTTGTCGAGTAAGTGAATCATTTCCAACTTTTTTCCAATGAAAAAGACTTCCGGCTTTTCTTTTTACTAGTTTTGGGGGTATACAGTGAAGGTATGTATACATAATATACCTAACACTAATAAATTCGGCGGTCAAGTGGAAGAGCGATACGCGTTTTATGAATGATGCTGTTCAAGCTGAACGCCACATGGAAACTTTCCTGATTAAAAGCTGCACAGCGCATAGTTGCTGTAAGAGTGAGACATGCACGGAAAAATATTTTAGCGCCGTATGAGCGAAGCGCCGTAAAACGAGGCATACCTGTAATTCAAAAATAAGTTACCAAATATTTATAATTTTAGAAGTTATTGGTTATAATTAATTAAAATATAGTTACGTTAAATAGTGTCCATCGCATCGAAGTTATAATAGGTATTACTTGTTTTAATCAGCAGTATCATTTCACTGCAAATTACGAAGCTTCAATTTGTTTTTGTATTTATAATCAGATTTTGTCTAGAAAATACTGTCAGAAACTGCTATGAAAGCCTTAAAAAACGAAATCATGGAGGCTTATGATGAAAACAATGATGGAAGAATTGAAATTTATGAGGTAATTATTAGGAGAGAATGTTTGAAATTATTCGAAAAAATTGAAAAATTAAAACGAATTTTGCTTTATTGGTGACGGATTTTGATTTTCAGCTCCGCAATATTTTAAACATCTAGCCAATTCGATAGATTTGTTCATATCATATATAATTTAGTGACATATTTATACACATTAATATATTATTTTATACATATTACTATATAATAATGTTTTTATTATCGATTTGTGCTGCTTCCATATAATTTTTATAATTATACCAAAAATAAATTATATTTCTGTATAATAAATAAATAATTTACTTTTCTAAATTAAATTTTTAAAATTTCTGAAATTATGATGTAGTTTTATTTAAAAAGTTCTAATGGTTTTTAACACAGAAACATCGAAATTGAAAAACAATCAAAACAATACAATCTTACTTTTGTTACCGGGTGGTCTAAATTTCTGGATACGATTTCTAATTATTTTTGTAATTTTTGCAGCTAATTTATTATATACAGTCAACCCGCCAACTGCGCCGTCAAGTTTTAAATACCAAAATTTCTATCTGCGCGGTTTTTGTTGCCGTTTTTTGATAAAAAAAATCATGTTAATTCATATCAGTGAATCATACAATTTTTGAAACGGAAAATA
>CAUHTR010007954.1:27480-67242 GCA_959609185.1 Schmidtea polychroa
CTGAAAATTTGTTTGGAAATTATACAATATTTCATTAAATAAATACTTGGAATTATGACGTTAACTTGTGAACCGGATTTGAAAAATAATTTAGAAGATGTTTTAGCAGCTTCTAATAGTCCATAAGAACTTTTTTATCTTATTAGCACCTAAAAACAAGTTTTCTATTTTTAACATAAAGTGTATATGGAGAGAGGTTCCAGGTATAAAAGGTTGTATATCCATGAAGACGTCATTGAAGATATTTATTATTTATATCTAGTTTTTCCTTTTTAAAATATTATTTAAAATTTAGGTATGGAGAATGTTTGATAAAACCCAAAGCGGGTTATTGAGGCAAATGAACTCAAGGTGGTAAATTTGATTTTGATTTTTAAATTTCAAAAACAATATAGGAATTTTTAAAACATTTATTGAAAGAAGCTAAACCATCGGAAGACACTTCAAAAGAAAAGATTGACGAATATACAAAGATAATAGTAATAAAATAATTTCTTAAATGTATATAAAATTTAAAGAATTAATTGATACTAAGTTGTTCTAATGCGCCCTTCCGCAAATTTTTGCTTTTATCCGTTTCATAAAATAATTGAATAAAAAGAGTTTTTTGTTACTGAATTACTTTTAAACTAAAGATTTTGTTGTATTTCTTGTGAATGGCCTAAAGAACTTCTTTGTACACAATATTTCGTGTGAATACATGATCATCGCTTAACAAATTTCCATCTTCAATCTTGATTTTGACATTTTTTTGCTATTCTGGATCATGAAATAGTTACGTAGAGCATTCCATTCGAGGATACTTCAGTCAGCAAGTTCACTCCTTCATGATCAAACGTCTGTCTATGCGACTTATTGATTTTGATGACATAAGCAGGTATGACGGCGTTTTAGAATGAACGGCAACGTTGTGTCTGACGGAGTTAAATCGATTCGGGGAATCAGAACCATGTCTCCTTTGTTACATTCCGAAATTATTCTGGCCTTGATCAAGTTTCTTGATAGCTGCTCCACAATTAGTCTTGTTCCGTTGCACATTCCCTTTTTACGGAATCAAGTTTCTCAGCAGCCTGATATTAGTACCTTTTTTCAACATTAGAACATGTGGCGGCATGCCAGACGGTGTCAGCTCATTCAGAAACTCCGAAGAGAAATTTAGGTTGTCATTTGGATCTTCACCTATTATTGAATCTACACTGCAGTAGATAATTGGATCCACTGTCATCATGTCAATAATTTGTCGATTCATTTCCAATGTCTGAGCATTTTTGGTGCTATGATTACTCGCTTTGAAAGTTGTTCAACGGACAATTCCTGTATATACAATCATTTATTTATTAAACACAACTCTTACTATAAGAATGAAGTTAACTCTTGTTAGGTCTCTAGTTACTAAATGCATTCATTCTTGTAATATTCTTGAAGCTTTTGTTAGGATCGATCTAGGTGAGCTTGATTTTCGATTCGTGTGTGCGTGCGTGTGTAAATATAGTTTAAATGAATAGGTCTAAAGAGTGTTTGATGAATAAATATATTAGGCTTTATAACAAGTTGTACAATGAATGTGTAACCAAAAGTGCCTTTTGATCTACGATACAAATCGGTTGCTCAAACCGTCCTCATATAGTTAAGATGTCACACGCTGGAATTAAGTAGTTACCTCAGCGCTGATAAAATTAGATAGAACACAAAATTTTGTGGGAATAATCAAATTTTGCGCGATCGCTTGGAACCAGTTTGTTTTAACGTTTCCTAATTTGATTCCTCTTGAATTTTTATCTCCAATGCAGGTAAATCAACACAAGAATTGCTGATACCCGTGGATGGGTGAAATTAAATAAATTGAAACCCAAAATAAAGGTAAATTAACGTTATGATTAATACCTTTTAAATTTGAGGAATTATCTTATAAAGGTTCAGAAGCTCTCTGTTATTATTCTTTCTCGTCGATTAATATTTGTTCTCCTCTAGTTTTTGATCAACAACCTTTTACCTATAACGGTACCACGCTAGTTGTTTAACCATGCATTGAGTCAACAATAGATTAATTGATGACACAGCATAGGTGCTTTCGTTCATTTCTAATACCTCTTTGACTGAGAAATGTGAGACAGGCATCTCCTGAACAGGCTGCCAACCATATTCTAACACGTAAGTGTTTCCAATCGCTTCTAGGACGTTGCCACTAAATAAAATGTTATCACTATCTATATTAAAGTCGTCCTATTAATATCATTTTTGGTAATTAAATAATTACTACTTTTAGTAACATATCTATTAAAAATTACTATATATATATATATATAAATTATTATTATTATTATTATTATTATTATTATTATTATTATTATTATTATTATTATTTAATTATTTCATTTTTTTATTCATTTTTACATCTCTTGTTTATTGTTAACTAGAACAATAAACACTTTAAATTTTAAGTCCTCGTAATTTTTCCAATCAAACAAAATATTTTGCATATTTATTATTATTATTGCTATTATTAGTATTATTATTATTATTTACATATTAAATTAGAAATTTAATTTGTAGTTACAATTATTCGATTATAATAAAGATGGGAAACTACAACTCAGTGAAATGGCAAGGTTAGATTATTTTTTTATCGTAATCTAAATAATTTTAATATATCCATTGATGAAAGTTGCTGTAAATATTAGTTTACACATCTGTAAGAACTGGACACCAACACTAGTAGGAAGTGTCCTCCCAGATACAAATCCATAATGTTATCCAGTGATAACATAATAGTTAATTGCATAATATTATATTGACGGGAAAGTTCTGACGTATTTTAAATAAAACATTTGAATAAGTTTTTATAACGTTTATTTACATTTTAATCAAAAATATAATGTCCATTATTTTCAATCACTCGCTGCCATCTTTCAGACCTCTAGCGTAGAAATTTAATCCTTGGACTCAAAATATTCATCGAAATATTCGACTCAGCTTCGAAAAAAGTAATTTTTTTCTCTTTAGATAATTCTGAAGCGATCGGAATAGATAGTAGCTATGTCAGATGAATATAGTAGGTAACTAAGAACTTCCAATCCAAGCTCGTTCAGCGTTTGTTGCGTCATCATTGAAGCATGTCGTTTTGCATTATCGTGACGGAACAGAATAATAATACCGACCACTTTTCACAAAAATCTGCATTCAATCTATCAAGCTGATTGCAATAGGTGTACACATTGATGGTTTACCCCTGTTTAAGTAGCTCGTAGTACACTGGACCTCTTCTATCATCTTCTATCTTCTGTCATTATCAACCTTAGATGGTCGTCCAGATCGACAATCTTCTTTGAGACTGCAATGTCTTTAGCAAAATTTGCGAAACCCTCTTTGGCAGGTCAAAACATTTACAACTTCACTTCCCAACGTGTCACATAAGTTTTCTCAAGCATTCGATGCGTTGCTTCTTTTCTAGAACTCGTACCAAATGCCATGTCTTAAATGCACTTTATCCACTGTCTTTATATTTATTCTGTGCTTCGCAACTAACTGATGAAGATTATTAAAAGTAGTTTACTTATATCACTCGAGAGGCACACTAAATAATAATAAATAAATTAATAATATAATTAACTGGATGGGTAAAATTATCTACAGATAGTTAAATATGACAGAAAATTTCCCGCTATCCCAATAATTTGCAATTCAATCATTATGTAATACATCCACAAATGTCAGGACATGAATCACTTTACAGTATAAATCTTTATAGAAATTGGTGAAAGATTTTTCAAGAAATTAGGTTCTAGAATTAAATCAAACTTTGTAAAATAGAGAAACTATTAAAGAATGAGTTAGAAAGTGTTTGCTTAATATTTATTAAGATTATTTATTTTATTCTATTTATGTATGTTTTAGTAATTTCATATGATAATATTTAATTAATAAACAAAAGATTGCATGTTTATAAATGAACAAGCTGTTACTCGTCAAAAGTGACAGAGCAATTTTATAGTTTCGATATATTAAATTTATATTTAAATGTATTCAAAACACATAACCATAAAAAAACCTTATTTAATTGAAAAGCTCTTTAATGATAATATTTTTAGTAAATTTTTTCAAGTTATTAAGTAATTGCCCCTAATATGATGTCTCTTTAACTAAAATAATTTTTTAATATTTATTTTCTTACAATTATGGAGTAGTATAAAAAATTATTTATCAATTTATTTTTTTCAATAGCGTTATATCCAGAAAGACAGACAACGGAAATTATGATATGTGATGATTGATAAATGATTGATGATTGATGATTTATAAAATATTAGAACCAATTTAATAATAATAATTTGATTTTGATTCTGAATTTGAATGCTGATATGGATGTAGTTGTAAGTTCGTGTTAATGCTAATGGTAAAGCGAATTCAAGGTGGTAGTGTGTGCCGCAGTGGTTGTCAGTGAGACTGGTAGTATTTAGACTGAGTAAGATCAAAAAAAGTCAAAGATAATTTTGCAAAAGAATTCAGATTTCAATTATTAAGTAAGAAGTCAATAAAGGCCAATGAGTACAGTTTTCGTGGAATCAATATTTATCGTATACTTAGATTCTTTAACTTCAAACTTATAATCAAGATTTGCCACATAACAAAATAGTATTTTTCAGTATTTCAGTTTCATCCAAAGAATAAGCTACAAATACAATTAGATAGAATAAAGTTAACAAAAAAAAGTTGATAAAAAATACACAATATTTGGATAAAACTCTGAGGTATGGAAATGGATAAATTTGACATTTAGTTTATTATATTCTCAAATTTTCGAATTTTGATGTTAAATTATATTAATCTATATAAAATTATTTGTTAACATTCCATAGATTGTTACCAGTTAGGGAAAATTTTCTTTGCCGGCCTATTTTCAAAGTAATTAATTTATTAAAATTAATTTTTATTAATGGCAATTTCTCAAGAATGCCAGTAGAATCACTAGATATGAAATTGAAAAACTATTCTTGGTGTATGATCAGGTAATAATTTTGTATTTTTAAATTGTTTTCAAAAATTTGCGAATAAAAAGATAATACATAAAAGAAAATAATACATAATAAATTATTTATTATTCCTTAATGCTATTACTGAAATATAAATTAAATCACAATTAGCTATTGATAATTAAAAGTAATATAACTTCTGAAATATTAAATTCGGAAATTTATATTATCCTAATATAATGCATATAAAATCTCTAATACTTCTTTCTGTAACACTTATTTATTAAATATAAAATTCTTTTGTGAATCTTTTAAACTCTATTTTTTATTTTGTTGCTTTTGTTATGCTTATTACAATTATAATTTTATTCCACGAATAAAGAGTTTATAGAGAAATTAAATATTTAATGATATTACTTTACGAAACAACCTTGAAAACATTTTCGCAAACGTTACACATCAAAAATCAAATTTTAAAATCTACATATCACAAATCTTAAAACAGGTGTCTCATCAAATATAAAAATTTTAAAAAATTATTAAAAGGTGTAACAATGGTTAAATCTCAAGAGACTGTCAAAGGATTAGATAACTTACCTTGTTTTGTATGTTTCCTTTTTGAATTGTACTTTTTGATAGTAAATTTATTATTATCATTTTTAATATGATTTTGAATTATATTTATTTATTTATTATTAATAATAATTTTCAATGACTTAGGATCACAGTGGGACAATTGAAAATGAAGAATTGGATGGATTTCTTAAAGATTTAATGGAAATTGTCCAAGAAGTAACATATTTTTAAAATTTATAATGAAATTCTTAAACCAAATAAATTGCATTGATTCCAAAAAAATTAAAAAATTTCTAAAAATATTAATTTTTTATAGACTTAATTATTTGTTATTTATTTGACATGTTTCGCAGCAATCGCATAAAAAGATGAACTCATATATAAAAATTCCATCTGTTAAGAATATCTAAATTAGGGGTTCTTAACCTTTTCAAACTTATGGACCACATAAATATATAATTGGTACCGACGGACCCCTGAAATGTTAAAAAATTAATAAATTGATAGTAAAACACATACATTTTTTAATAATTATTTATAAATCTGTTTATTCAGCCTCAAACAAAAATAATAGTTTTTTGTAAATAGTGCTGCGGACCACTTGGAACCCGTTCGCGGACCCCTGCGGGTCCATGGACCCCAGGTTAAGAACCACTGATCTAAATAATAAAAATTAAATAATTATTGTAAAATTAAATAAAATGATTGGGGGAAATGTATTAGATAAAAGGTGTGTTACTTGAAAGTAATACCAAGTGGAAGAAATGAGAAAACAAAAGAGAAATATCAAAGAATAGAAAAAAATCAAACAATTAAATAATGAAATAATGGAAGGTCAGTTTTAATTAAAAAATACAAAGCGAAGAAGGGGAAACAAAAAGGAAAATTAAATCAAAATTAAATTGGCATATCTCGATAGCCTGGTCAAGAAAAGGAAAAGAGATCACAGGAAAGCCGGGAAATGTCATCTTCCAAATAATACATATCTCGAAAGCTGTCAGAGATATCGGAGATTTGGAGAGGACCAACACAATATATTTTAAGGGGTATTAGATTGTGGACTATGAAAGGAAACATGATTAGAATTAAATCAGAATTGAAAAGTGAAGAAAGAAGTTGAGAAAAGCGAAAACAAGACAGAATTGTAAAGAGAAGAATATTGAAATTGTAAAGAAAGGAAGAAAATAAAATTAAAGCAAAATTCAACGTGAATTGCAAAATTACCAGAAGCGATTTAAGAAATTAAAGTTATTGAATAAATATTAGAGTCAAAGCAAAAAAACTAAATCAAATCTACCGATTAAAACCAGAAACAGTAATTAAGTTGTTGTGAATTCCAAGTTGTATTGTAAACGTGTTATTCCTCCCTGAAGGGTTGTAATAAGCACTCAAGTTGCCACCGTGACAGATAATTCTTTGTGTCGTTGTAAATTGGTAATCAATCGTGTTAATATGTTGTCTGGAGCTCGTTATTTTTATTAAAGAAAGCACGCTTTGGAGTCAGATCAATAATTGGTAATATTTAAATTCACCAACAACCTCAACACATCTTTTCAAAGAACTACAATTTGGAAGAGGTTTTACATGAAAAGTTCAGATCTATTTCAATTTTCAGCAACTTTAACACTGGAGTATTTCAATTTTTGTAACAAATTGAATTTTGGCATCGTTTGTTAAGTGTCCCAATTCTTATTAAATAATACACCTATATCTCACTTTGCGTTTATTCGGTTTACATAGCATATCTGTTTAACATTCAATTTTCAATTGGCGTTTAAATTGTTTCACACTGCGTTGTGGTTTTATTTGTAAGTTTGCATTATTTTATAATTATTAGCAATAGCGGACCAAGTTAAGTGGTGGCACTAAGCGGTAAAAATAACGGGGCCTTTCAAATCAGATTAGACGAAAATAAAAGGGTTTTCTGAATCCATTCCCTGATTTGTTATGACACATTTAAGAATTCCAATATATGTTGGAATTTCTTTCTCCATGTTTCCTTTTCAAGTAAAACGAAGTTTATGTAAAACTAGATTATCCAAATTTTGGTACTTTTTAACAAATAATTTTTCATAACATATATTAAAAGTTATTTTAACAATTCAAATTATTTAAATTATATAAAAAATAATACAAATACTCGATAAACCAATTTACTTAAATCTTGTTTGACTTGCGGTGGAAACGTAGCGTTAGAGAGTTCAACTAAAGAAACTCCTTTTATTAATTCCTTTTTACTAAAGATGGATGGATCAGTCTGGTTCTCGTAACGAACTTTATCATGATAATCGCTACAACTAAGAATTAGTGCTCTAATGTAAAGTTCTTAGGTTGAATAGGTGTTAATGATCAAGCACATCAACAGAGAGATCACAGGTAAGAAAACGAAGGCTTCAGTTTCTTGAATGTTTGGCATAATTTCTTTATTGGTTCTGATGAGATTTAATGCTTGAGAAGTCGAATGATTCATGAATTGTTTTTTATCGTTTGTTTTTTTTGAAAAAGAAAAGATTATTTAAACAATGATCTTAATTTGATTAAATTAATTTTACAATTGGTGTAAATAAAACATGTTATTTAAATTAATTTCTAAATTTTTAATCTGCTTTTAATTACAATTTTATATTAGGAATACGATGATCACGATTTGCAGTTTTTAAAAAAGACTCTTCTCAATCAGTGGAACAAAAGCGCCGATGCCAAAATAACTAAAGATGATTTGCAGTTAATTCTAACGCAACAAAATCGAATGTACCAATCAGAACTCAGTTTGCGAAAAAAATGAAATTATGAATAATTTCCTCTTTTATTTAACTAGAAAATAACAGTTTTTTCCTATATTGTTCCTCGAATCGTTTTTTTATTTATAAAATCAAGTTAATCATGTTATTAATATTTTGCTTACTGATATGCGCCAATATTTGCTTTTCTTCAATAAAATTATTAAAATATTTAGCATGTTTAAGGCCATTTTTTATTAGGTCATGATAACATATATTTATAGGGTGTAGAGACATACAATTAACTTGAACAAATAATTTATTGTTATTAACATTGTCGAAGAACTTGAACATCACTAGAGATATCATTGTGAATACGATGAAGGTTTCGGTTTCCTGTATTTCTGACATATTTGATCCATTGATTTTGACTCGATTTGATGATTCTTCAACTTCTTCAACTTGTTCGACTTCAGTGACAACTTCAGTTACTTCGTTAGACATGTTTGAATTCGATGATTTTTTTAAATTGAATTTGATAATGATTTTCGTAAAAAGAGAAAGTAAAAGATTATTTAAAGAATTGTTTTTGATTTTTAATTTTAATTTAATTAATTCAATAATATATTTTTTAGTTCAATTATTAAATTAATAAAAGTGCTAGTCAGAGGCACTATATAAGGTTGGTTTGGTTTTTAAGGTTAGGTGACTAGTATGGCATCCTTATAATGAAATAGTAAATTAAAACTAACTTACAAGAGGTCAGTCACATTAATGCAATCAGAGTTCAAATAGAGTTGATTAAGTCGGTCAAAACTCATTGTTGTAGGATAAAAGTTTGAAAATAATACCTCAGTCAGATACAGTAAGTCATATTGTAGTCACTAACAAAACTAATTTTTAAACTAACGTCGTGGTACCATACAATACATGGTCAACATAATGCCAATGGAACTGATCCAGATTAAATTAAATTAAATTAAAAATATCACTCATTTAATAGCCTATTTTTCAGAAAAAATATTTTTATATTTAAAAACACAAGAATTTTTTGTTCATTTTTTATTTAGAAAATATATATAAATTTTATTTTTAAACAAGTTTGAATTAGTTCTGTCTCATCTTGCGTTCTTTAATATAATATATAATTTGATATTTCAGTAATGCATTTTCTAAATTAAATGTACTGTATATTATACAGTGTACGCGTGTTACACGGTAGTTTATTTTATTAATAATTATGGTTTTGAAACTTTGTTATTTTTATAAACAATTTTAATAAAGAAAATCAATGGCTTAACAATTGCTTGGTATTGGCGCAGTTACCAAGGGCAGCGGCCCGTGCCAGTTCAAAAGGGCGCCGCTAAATCTTGACTGGCAAAGCGTTTCAATCTTTAGCAATGGATGATTTACAATCTAAACCTGGTCTATTATCAGTCAAATATCCTGAAATAAATAAAATGCAATTTATAATTGAAACAAAATGCTTTAAACACCAAATGATTGAACTATTGCCAAACAAAAAACCCAATGACATGTTACACTTAAATCTTTTAAATGTTCTCGCTACATGAGAATTGCAAGAAACGTACCAGATTATCGAACGAGCTGTGAAAACATTTCTTACGATGCCAACCAGAGTAACCAGATCTGAAAGGGGTTTCATCAAACTAAAAATTATTAAAAACTACTTAAGATCGACGTTAGGCCAACAACTCATATCATCTCTAGCTCATCTTTCCATCAAACTTTCAGTCATATAAACTTCAATGAAATAATCACTAATTTTGCAACCTTTAAAGCAAGAAAAGTTTAGCTTTGAGCCTTTGATATAGAATTAGGAGTGTATCAGTGTAGTGTTACTTAAATTTACTTTCAATTATGAGTTTCTATCATTATGTATGAGTTAGTGAGTATGACACACCGACACTATTGTTTTTATTTATAATACATGATACTTCAAGTATTGCTGTAGTCTGTATTAACGCAACAATATCCAGTTTTATCCACTAGAGGTGCTGCCTTTTTATGATTTTGAAAAGCTCGAGCTTTCAAGCTTTTTCTATTCAAAACTCGAGCTACTCGAGCCGAACGAGCCTTTGGAGACATCAATTAAAAAACCTCAACATACTTTTGAATTTTATTTTTATTTTAATAAAAAAACCAGTTCCATTTTTATTTTATAAATACATGTTAAGTACGTACGTTCAAATATATGTATATAAATTTAAATACATTGGAATGGAAATTGGAAATTAATTAATTTTTAAGGAAATAACTTTTGAGAAAGCAGATTGCATCAATGTTGCGATCGCTTAAGCTTTGCCTTTTAACCGTTACAACATTTCCAGCCAAAGAAAATACTCGCTCACTTTCGGTTGATGTCGGTTGGATGCTTTTTAACGACTCCAACATTTTTCTAAATTGGATGAAATAATACCCGTTACCTCGTATATGTTCATTTCCTTCCCAATTGACTTGTTAACATTATATTCATTTATTGGCATTGATTGAAGGCAGCTATTGATGTTATTTTGCAAAATATTCTTAAGATTACTTATGTCAGTTGCGTCGACGGTAGACTCAGTTGGTTTAGAATGCAGAATTTTTGCGGCATATTCTTTTGCAGTTTTAATGATTTCGTTTTTAGGTGACATTTTAAAAAAATCATCTCTTGAATTTAAGCTTCCACCAGATTTTATAGTTTGTGGGTTTTGTAGAAATTTTATTACCGAAACTAGGTTATTGTTTCTGCGTCGATCTATGTGAATTTTAAGTGATGTGAGCATCTCTTTTGCAATTTCACTATCTTGAGTTTTAAGTGCATCAAACAAAAATTTTAAAATGCCCTCACTTGTAAGTAGGTTAGCATCCCTTCGACTCAACGCCTCAACTGCTAATTTAATGGGTTGCATAACATTTAAAATTTCTTTTGTTGTAGTAAGATCATCTGTATTTAATAAATGTCCCAAATTAAGATCATTCAAGGCTCTTTCAATGCTATGATGGACTGTTATAAATCGTTCAAGCATTGTACACAATGTGTTCCAATGTGTTTTACAATCGAGCTGTAAACTCAGTTCCTTGCCATGTTTTTCTTTTATATATGCTTGTAAAATGTTATTACGCACCGGTGATTTTCTAAATAAAACAACGATTTTTCTAATTCGTGTTAATATTGATTTGAAATCCGAACGAACTTCAAATTGCATATCTTGTTGTTGTATATTTTGGGTTTCAACACCATCACTATCGTCACAATAACTGGTATCATAATCTTGATCATTTACTTCATTCGAGTCTGAGCTTAAGGTATCACTATTTAACTGTTGAACAACATTTTTTCTATAAAGAATATCTAACACTGATGATGTAAAATAGGTATAATTTTACCAAAAGAAACCATAACAGAGGCACCATCTGTAGTGCACCCTATAATATCATTGAACGTTAATCCAAAATCTCGCAATTTGTTTTCTACTAATTGCACTGCTTTTGTAGCTGGGCAACTACCAAAAATCCTGACCAAACCTAAAGTATGGCATTCTCCACCACACTCATGTAGATTTAATATGTTAACCCTCTCCGTGTAAAAAATAATGCTGATATATATAGTGACCCGTTCTATTCCCACAAAAACGGTTACAAAATGTGCCTTCAGCTTCATCCCGATGAATTCAAAGCTGGAAAAGGGACACATCTTTCTTTTTTCTTTTCATAATGCGCGGTGAAAACGATGTACTTTTGCAATGGCCTATGAAACTGGAAGTGACATCTTGCTTTAATGTCGAATATATTCGACAAATATACGGAGAGGGTTAAGGTACCGACGATTTTTTTTGCCTGTCCACTCGTCCAAAGTAAAGCTAAATTTGTTGCCTTCTTTTAAGTGTAGCTTTACTGTTTCTTCAACAAATTTCTGCTTAACAATTTCATGGTGATCATGAACGAGTTTCATGACATCTGAATGATTTTTTGGGAAATATATAACCACGAGCTGAAAAAGATTCCCTGATAAAGCTACTCTTGCATAACCCATGCGCTGTAAAGCTATCTAATGTAATCATCCTTGCTACAAGACAAGCCAACGTTTCTTTTTTCAAAAAATCTCGCAGGGACTTCGGTTGCACAACTATTTTTGATTTTTTCGTGCCATCTACATCTTCGTTAGGTTCATTAGTTTCATGTATTTCTTTATCATTTTTCCGTTTTAAAACAATTTTATGGATATTTTCCAAGTGACGAATGAGCGATGTTGTTGTAGATCCGATGAACGCAAGATGTTTCGGGCAATACTTGCATGCTGCTTTTCGTTCCTGTGACAATTTTTTAAAATGCTTCCAAACTTAAGATTGCCGTTGTAAATCCATAACCCTTCGATTTCTAATAAGTTCGTATATAAAACAAACACGATTAATAAATTACAGTTTAATAACAAAAAAATTTCCAACCTGTAACTGTAGAAATCTAAAATCAAAAATTAATTGAAATTCTTCTTCAAAAAATATTTCGATTTCTAATATAATTTCGTATAAAACAAACACACAATTAATAAATTACAATTTAATTATACCAACCAATTAATAACAATAAAATTTCAAACTGTAACTGTAAACTTAAATTTTAATCAAAATTATTCTTTTCTACATAAAATATTTGCACTGCACAAAAAAATAAGACGCGGATCATTTAAAAAACAAATTATAATGATTTATGAGTGTGATTTCTTTTGTTTTTTAATGTGAGGAAAATGTAAATAAAAAATCTTATTATAGTAGCCATAGAGCAATTTTTGTATTGTTTCCGTAGGAACATATATACCTATGCTATTACATATAATTAAAATAATTTGTGTCATTAATAATTTATTTCTTGTTTTATTTTAATCTTTAAATGAATTTTTTGAACTTATTATGTTTGTTATATTGTTATATATTTGTTATATTGTTACTATATTATTGTTATACATTTTTAATAAGCTCGAGCTTTTTACCCAAAAAGCTCGAGCCGGGAGCTTTACAAATTAATGAAATAGTTCGAGCTTTATGACTCGAGCCAGCTCGAGTCAGCAGCTCTATTATCCATTAATTTATTTAGTATTATTAAGTAAATAATGAGCTGTAAATAAGTATTGTTCCTGTGTTTTGCATTTTTGATATCCACGTTGTATGACTGTCACTATCAGACTATGTAATTATTGTCATAAATTAAATAAGAGAAATTCAATTATTTTTTCTTCTAACAATTGAAAAAGTCAATTTGTCAAAGGGGCCAAAAATAAATTAGCCAAGGGCGTCGAAAACTCAGTTACGTCTCTGACGAAGACGATGCAAATTTAAAATTACATTTATTTAATCTTCAGTTCTAATTATATTTGTGAACAAACCTTATCCCTTATGAATTTGATTAAAAGTTTCCCAAGATCAAGACTTAATGATTTACAATTTTAGGAAGTTCCAAGAGTAAGGATCAAGTTAAATTAGGCATTTCTGAGACTAGATAAAACATGAATACTATCACTTCAAAATATTGATTTATAGATGCAAGGTGTGTAAAAATATTTATTAATGCAAATATGACCAAATCTTTTTAAATTGATGTACTTGATAGATTTTAACTAATTATACCTTATTTGACTTTATAATATGTGTCCCACAACTCAATTAAAAATCTTTTCACGAAATATTTTTTATCTACAATCTTTATGCTTGTTTTAAAAGTGAGTTATGATGCATCTTTGTCCTTGGTTGCATAATCTCAAGTTGATTCTTTTCTTCAAGTTCTCAGCAGTTTTCCCTTTAAAGGATGGGAAAGGTGGGATTCTCGAGATTCTTAAGCACCAGTTGATTGGATCCGCTCGGAGACCTCCCGACCGGTTTGTCACTGATATTTTTATGGATTTTATTGAGTTGAGGCCGATGATAAAGTAAATGAGATCGGTTGAAAGTAGATGGGGTTTAGTTTTGGTTAATGTTACCGAATTTATGAGTAGTTATGGTATCAAATATGACAGAATTAGAAATATAGGCAGATCTCTGCTCAAAATGTTGAAGGCTAAATTAAATATTCACAAATATTGCAGAAAACATATATAGCAACATTAATTAACCGGTATATATGGGCGAATACCTGTGCAAAACCTTTGGCAAATAACATTGGAAAGCATCTAGAAATGAGTACCACAATTAAATTAATAAATGACAATAATCTAACAAAAGAATAGACAGAAAACAATGACGTAAAACCTTCTATCGGCAGTCCAGAACCCGAAAATGAAAATATAAAGTGTAATAGTTTTAGAAAAAGAGCTCACCTGCTCATAAATTTTCAACCATTGTTTTCAGCACCAATATGGTTATCACTATGGGTACACAGATGGGATAAAGTAGAATAGTCATTAAAGCGTTTAGGAAGGAGTCAATTCAAAATCCATCAGTACCCCTAACACATTTAAAATTGACACAGCCCTAAGCACCAACAGTGCTGTATCTTGGGAAATACTCGCGAAAAGTTAACACCTTCCTGTGCACTGCAATCGGCAAGAATACCAATGAGTCCGAATCCTACCGATAGAAGTCTTCGTGTTCGTCTCTTATATATTGGTCCCTATTTATTCATAATTGTACATATTTATACATAACTGTGACAAGTTGATAAGTGTTTCTGATATCTTGATCTATCCCCAGTTGCGGCAATTGTGTCCAATTATCCGCGCATCTCTCCTAGCTTATCATCGGATGCGCTTTTTCTTACGTCTCTCTCAATGTATCAGTTTGATTCTTGGATTGGAAACTCTCTGGTTTAAACTATCCGATAGGAAAATTTCCACATCTGTCACTAGTCTGATTTGGGTTGCGACATACAGGTCGATATCAACTTGATGGCTACTGGTTTTCAGGTTGACGTATATGTAATTTCAACGCGTGGATCTCCGCCTGATTCTGAATGGCCTGCGCTTGCAATTGGTTTGTCAATTGCCTTTGATTTTTCATAGCCCTTAGTTGGAAACAAGTGGACTCCATGGCTCAATATCTATCTTTGAGTCGCTCCATCCTCAATCAGTGTATATCAATTTGCTGTAGTGTGGAATTTAAGTCTGCACGAAAGCTTTCGATTAATTTCTCTACTGAAAATTAATGACATGATTAAGTTGGAATAATGAAAGTAATGGACGAGATATATTTCTTATGATAAATAAAGTTTTGAATAATAATTTGATCAACTCAAAAAAGTTTATCTTGTTCCGTGTCTGTTGTAGATTCCCTCTTAAGCAAACATTCAATCATTCTCATTACACTCAACTAACTATTCTTATTAATTTAAATATAATCGTAACCAACCAAAATGACACGAAATACACTAAAGATACAAATAAACAACCAAATTCAATAAAAATTTGATCAATCAGCACAAAGTTCGGTAAGATCATTACACCAATGGATTCATTTGTAGCCTAGAAGGTGCATAAATTCTCATTGGGACAGCGCTCCGACTCATTTTACTAAGACACACTTCGGCATAATCGCGATCATTGTCCGAAACTGTACCAGTTCAAATTTATACACTTCACACGGCAGCTGAATCAGCTCTCCGTCGGTGCTTAGTATAGCATCATGGTGGATTCCTTGGTACACTCACCGAAGTTTGATGATTGTCTTTTGGACTTAATGCACTGCCTGTATCAACTCCAGCTGTGCGGGGTTTAAAGTGGCCTCGGATATGAATAGTACCATTCGAAGTTCTACATCCGTCTAATCCACATTGCGAATCGGAGTCCATTCTACTGATTTGAACTTTCGATTCAGAATCCCTGGTTTCAGAATTTTACCCTGAATTTTCTCGACGATCATCCTTCTAGTTGGATATACAATTATAATTATATATTTACTACACTCCATGCGCTATTCCATTTGCCCGACTTTAAACTCACAATTGAACACATATTCCGACAAGAACCAAAGCTTATTCAGCTTAAATGTTATTTGGTACATCATCTTCGAAATCGTATCACAAATCCACTTCACTTGACTGTCACAACTAACAAATCGCATATTCATATATAATCTTTCAAACCGTGAAACGTTCAGGGGAAGTTCATCTTTGTAATCAAAATATCACCGACCTGACAAGCTAAAAAATTAAATCACAAATGTCACAATTAAAACTCGCCAAAGAGCGACTTTAAACGGGATTTTGTCAAAGAAATTTGCTAAGAAATGCTATTAACGCTCCATATTTTGAGTAGGATATTGTAACGAATTAAAACAATTTTGTTGTAATAACTTTAAAGAATAACCTTACAGTCATTAAAATTTTTTTTGGTACATATAATAAAATTGAACAACTTGTCTTCAAATATTCATTAAAATGATCACAACATTGTTTTAAATTAAAGAAATTAAATACATTTTGTAAAAAGTTTATTTACTAAAATTATGAATAAAATTATAACAAACCCAACACATAAAGTTTTTCATATTAAATATCTCATTTACTAAACGTTAGTATATGCCATATACTAACGTTTAGTAAATGAGATATTTTAAAACAATTACAATTGCTTAAATAATTTAAAAGTTTCATTAATAAATGGTTTTATTTAACAAATTCTTTTTCAATTTCGAAAATTTTATTGCATATACTATATGCAATAAAATTTTCGAAATTGAAAAAGAATTTGTTAAATAAAACCATTTATTAATGAAACTTTTAAATTATTTAAGCAATTGTAATTGTTTTAAATTATGTACAATTATTAGCTACATTTTAAAATTGTAATTTACTATAAATATCTCAACTACATTGTGCAAATTGTAAATATTATTTTTCAATCAATTGCATAATATTTGTAAAATGTCTCTTAAATCAAGAGAAATTGCAAAACCCAGAGGTTCTATGTCTTCATACGCATGCTTTGTCCAGGTTATACGGGAAGAACATAGAAAAAAGCATCCTGAAGAAAAAATTAGTTTTAATGAATTTACTAGAAAATGTGCTGAAAAATGGAAGGTAATTAATGTTGTTTTTATTTCATTTATATTGAAGAATTTTAAATTTATTTAAGTACTCTTATTATAATATGATCCAATTTTAATTTAAATAAATGTGAAAATAACAATAGGATAATTTATTTTCAATAATATTTTCTAAGGTTATTTATAATACATTTTTTTTATTTTATATAAATCAAATATCAATAATTTTAATTTTGTTTCAAGTGTTTTATCTAAATGGTAATTAATATGTTGTAGTGTTTAGCGTTTATATGACAAATACTCAAACCGGTATAATTTTCTGATTCTATCAGCTTTTCTCGCAATTTTTGACAATTTTACTATATATACAACCAAAATTAGAACGAAAAAAATTAATGTTCCGTTCGTTCTGAATTCGGCTGTGTGTATGTGTCTACTATCATTACAACCTTTTTTAAATTTGTTAAATATAAAACAAAATATTGATTGATAATCTAAAAAAGAAATAAGGGTTACGGAAATAGAAAAAATAGATCATTGGATTTTATCGAAGCATTAACACGCACAAGTTATGATAATACACCAACCGGCAATTGATAATCATCAAATGGCCATTGATTTGGCTTTTTATAATATAAATATTAACTTACCTATAATAAATGTGTGTGTGTGACTGTCATAGCCAGAAAGGACATTGAATTAGCTTGGTGACATTAAATTGGCAATTACACTATAGAAAGATAGAAAAAATCTCTGTTGAAAGAAAAATAAATAAATACATAAAAACACGGTTCTATAATAAAAAATACACACGACAGGACATTGATTTATCATGCGGACATTCAATTAGCTAAATATTTTCAATTTAAAATTAATTAATTATAAAAAAATATACGATAATATGTCAGAAGCTTCCAAATTTACAGATAAAATCTAATTTATTTTTGTGAAATAATATAGTTAATAATATACTATAGTAAATTATCACTATAGAAAATAACAAATATCAAAATATCAAAAAACATTAAAAAAACATATAAAAAACATAAAAGTATCAAAAAACATCGATATATTACTGATAGTCTTCAAGCTCTCTTTTTAATAAATTCAATGGAAAAAATAATCAGTGGTGAAATTGGGAAAAAAAAAGTTCTTATAATATTAAAAAATAAAATCCATAAAAAATTATTAAAAAGTAGTAAGAAAAACAAATTTCAAGCAATAGAAAATCCAAAAGAAAATTCAATCAAAATTATACAGAGAACAAATCTGGAAAATAAATTACGTTCTCTTTTCAAACTACTATACTGTTCAAGTCCGTGAGGATATTTAAAAGCTTTCAGTTGCAATAATTTTGGTATCGACAATTCCTACAAAACCATACATTTGCAGGAAGCTAATTATAATTCGTTTATAGCCTGAATCCAAAAGGCAGATCCCATTAAACTAACCTGTTTACTCTACATTTTGTTTATCTTATGGTATTTTATGTTTATGCTTTTCACACCACTTAGTTAATATTTTGTGTTGTGTCACTTCTTAATATTGTTCCTTAATAATGTTCCTTTTCTCTTATTCCAAGTTACTTCATCTTCACGTTTGTAAGATGTAAGATGGGCGTCCGCAAAGGGGAGGGGCACTTGCCCCCTGGATTTCTGAAACCATTCTATTTTTTCGATTAATTTAAACACATTTTAATAGATGCGATCAAACATTGTTGGAAAAACCCAAGACAAAAAAAAATTAATAAAAAAATTTAATTTAAATTGGCTTCCTGTTTGTTTTTAATGTTAAACACTGTTTATTATTTATTTCACTCAAATATTGATTTATAAATAAATTGATTAATAATGAAAATAATAAAGGAACTTATCGAGAAATTGTAAAGCTTAATAATTAACAATAAATCCTTTATTTTCTTATTTACTGATTGATTATTTTTAATATTCAAATTATGTATCTTCATTTTCGACTATAGATCAATATTTTTTTTCATTTTTTTGCATTTTTTGAAGTGTTTGTCAAACAATATTATTTTACTTGAGAAAAAAAAGATGAAAGGTTTGTGAGTTTTGATAAAAGAGATTGGAGCTTAATGCAGCACAGACAAAATTCCGAAGAGTTTTTTCAGACCATTATTTCTCAAAGTGAGAAATTGGCAGAACATTTAAACATCCAGTTGACAATTCCCAGACAATGTAAGAGGCAAACACACGGTTCAAATAATGATGGTTCAACTGTTGAAGAATACTTTCGAAGATCTGTCTTTATACCATACTTGGATTCAATCATCTCATCTTTGGAGACCAGATTCAATGACAATAAAATAAATTTTAGTCTATTTTCACTTCACCCAGTGGAAATGTTGAAACTTTCAAAAGATAAATTCAAAACTCACACAGAAAACATCATAATGGAGTATCAAATTGAAAACTTGATACCAAGGCAAACACTTGGTTTGAGATGTTTAGATTCTATTTACTAATTGGGATCAGTTATTGGAAGAATCTAACAATTCGTTACCTCAATTTGATAGAAATTTGAATTTAAAAGTTTATAAGGATAAAAATCTAAAGTCATCCACGAATTTCAAGTTAAAGGGTACCGAAAAAATGAATTCTGTTTGCTCTATGCAAAATAAAGCATTTCAAGGCTGAAATAACGATGACAATCTCAACTGTGAAACAAATCTAACGAAATCGAACCTTCGTAAAATATAATTTCCCAAGCCATTTACTTTTAAATACTGTTATATTTTTTCTTAAAAATCAAGTATTATCTTAAATATTCAATAAAATAGTGTTGATATATTGAATTTAAGATTATTCACTTTAAAATTACTAATATACAAATCATTAAATATATTGATAATGTTCAGCAAATGACTCAAGAAGAGAAGCGGCGCTTCGATGAAATGGCAGAATTGGATAAGTCTCGTCACGTTAAAGAGATTAATGAATTGTTAACTGTTGAAAGTAATAAAAAAGTAAAACGAAAACGAATAAAAAATCCAAATGAACCAAAACGCGCATGGTCAGCATTTTTCTTTTATTGTGATGAATTTCGACCAGTAATAAAAGATGCCCATCCCGATTGGAGAATAGGTGATGTAGCTAAAGAGTTGGGTAAGCGATGGGAAATTTGTTTAGATAAAGACAAATATGAAAAGATGTCAAAAATTGATAAAGAGAGATATGTAAAGGTATTTTATAATATTGATTAAATTTTACTTTTGATAGTATTTATGTTGTGCATTTATGTGGATTGATATTTAAACTTAACCAGCACCAACCATTACAAATTTATCCAATTACTACAGCGCTTCTCAACCGTTCTGTTACTGCGACCCAGTTTACCAACGTAAATATTCTCGCGCCCGCCCCCCTTTTTGATCTATCGAAAATTATAGTGTCATAATGAAAATGGTCCGATTTTAAAAAATACTCTTTTGCCGAATAAAAATTTCTAACAAGTTACGAGTGGGTTAGGGACCCATATCACAATGCGCCACAAGGTCTCTCGACTTCTGAAGAGGAAACTTTTATTGATTTTACAACAAACAGTGAAATCAAAAGACAATTTAATAAGAAATCGATTTTTGAATTTCGGGCTGGTTTGTATGACGAATTTGCGACATTAAAACGAAGAGCTTTGCAAATACTTTTACCGTTTTCAATATCTTATCTTTGCGAAACCGGATTTTTTGCGGTGGCTTCGTTGAAAACAAAATACATATCACAGCTAAATATAGAATAAGAACTTAGGCTATCCATATCTGGTATTTCTCCTTCATTTCAAAAACTTTGCAATGAGGAACAGGCTCAAGGAAGTCATTAATTAATGACATAACATATTTAACTGTTATTTTTTCATACTAATAAACTTAAATAATAAATATAATCAATTATTTATTGATAATATGTAATTATAAACTGTATTCTTATTTTATATATATATATATATATATATATATATATATATATATATATATATATATATATATTATATATATATATATATATATATATATATATATATATATATATATATATATATATATATATATATATATATATATATATATATATATATATATATATATATATATATATATATATATAGTCAAATAGTAATAAATAATAGTCCAATAAATCATTGAAATTTTTTATTGATTCAATTTAGTTTTATTGAAATTTGATATTTACTTATAATCAATACTATAAGAACTTTTTTCAATTTTCACCTTTGATTTCTTTTCAATTGGCATTGTATTTAATTACATTATTTACACTATAAACAATAACAATTTTAACGGTTAAAAGGAGCCAATTACAATACTTTTTACCAATAACGCTTCGAGTGTATGGGGTAAGTAATTCTTTCGATACTGGTTACAAACTGGTAGGCCAAATTATTAATTTATTTATTCATTCAACAAAAGTACAAATACATTTTACTAAGGTGAGTATATTTTCAGGACATGGAAAGTTTTAAAGCCGGTGCATATGTACCTATCAAAATATCTAAAACCAAAGAATCATTGTTAAATAATGAAATTAATTAATATTTGAGTTTAGAAACTATAGAGTATTATTATTTATTTTAGATTTTAGACGTTTTCATTTGTTTTTGTATATAAATGATTTTATTTGATTTTGATACTCATGTAATTATGTCATTGAATTATTTTCAATGCTATAATATCGGTTCTGCAAAAAACGATTCTAAAAGATGTCATATATCGTCAGTTTTGTTTTGAAATTATATTATTGTTTTGTTAATTTTATTTCAATAATGGAATTGTTTGTCAAATATTTATTTATTCCAAATCTCTGTTTATTAAAACGAACATATTTTATGCTATTAATTTAATAAAATGAAATTGAGTAATATAAAATATGCTGTTTAATGATTACTACAGAATTAAATTTCAATTAACATTTTACAATTTTGAGACTGAAATATCTCCATGAACAAATAAATTAAGCATATCGAGAAATCTTATAATATAAACATGCACTTGGTATTCTGACTTCACGTGATCTTGATCAAATAATGATAACTCAACGCAAGTAACGTATATTAATATTACAGTTCACAATCTTTCGAATTCTGTCAATATAACTCAAATTACATGATTCTAATTTGATTTCATGAAAGGCCACCTCAAACGTAATATTTAAATGAATCTGACAAGACTTCTTAAAACATTTACACTCTCAAAACACTTCTGTTATCCCTTCGTTTCTTTTGTCTAGAATGACGATTTGACTGAGTTGAGAGTCCATTTTATAGGGAATTAAATAATTTTGAATAAGGACATCTAACATATGGGATTAACGGATAACAAAAATTGGAAACCCAGAAATAAATCATTCTGACTAAGGAATGAATTTTGAATCAAAAAGTTTAAAGAATTTTGCTGAATTATGAGAATTATTAACTGTCAATATCTCAATGTAATGAAATGATAGAAATACTTTTTTGAGTATGATAGCGGCAACAATAAACAAACGGAAAACAAATCAATGGAATAAAGTTATTATGTTGATAGAGCATGGATTAAGAAATGCAATATATAAAACTACTGGATATATGCATTTTTAAAATAATGTTGGAAAGGAAACTGAGGAAAGGTGATGGATTACAGGTACTTTACATTCTACCCTTACGTGCTGTTTTCACAGTGTAACCCAGAATACAAGGTTGCTTACCAAATAATACTCAATGAGTAATCAACGTTGGAACTGTATCGAATGTGTGAGTACTTGCGAAAAGTGAGCGTACCTTTATACGCAATAATCGACAAACACTCGAGCGGGATCGGTGAATACAGGCAGATGTACAATTTAGTTTTAAGTACCATGTTTATGAGTTTGTTTATTTATAGAAATTAGGAATTATAACAACGATTGTTCACTAATGGCAATTTGCAATGAAGAGACCACATTTACTTCCGTCATATTGGAGTGATAACGTGACTTAATAAATTTCATTTTTGAAAACATTTGTTTGCACGCATAAATAAGTAGAACCATACATAACTAAAAATATTTGTGCTAAATTTGTTTTGAAAAATTTTCTCAACTCAACTATGCATAAAAAGTCAATCAATTTCATTGCCTTGAAATTTTCATTTAGTATAGAATTACTCTGTAAATCAATTAGTTACTGGAAAATTACTCTGGAAAAGCCTTTTCAACTTCAAAAGAAAATGGTGAAGTAACCAAAAATAAATTATCTTGCATCCTTTAAAAATTTTGAAAACGAATAAAAATTCCCCATCAGATAAAATGGTACTATATTTTACAAATTCTGATTTTGAGATTACATTTCTCAATTTCATAGTTGGAAAACGATATAAATTCTCATCGTGTCAATTTTTACAAAAAACAAACAACTTTGTGTTTGGCTAGAGCCAAAAATTGAGAGCTTGTTTTAATGAGTTGGAAATACATAGCATAAAAAACACCAAGTTGAATTAAAATCTATGATTATACTCCAAATAATACAAAGTAAAGTTCACATTACATTGAGAACAAATAAAACACGTATAATAAAATAAAGGAACGCAAGAAATTGCAATCAACATCACTAAAGAGAGAAATAACGCATTCGAAAAATCTGCCAACAAGAAAATAAAAGAATAATAAATAAAATAAATAATTGATAATATAAAAAATTAAGAATGATTATTGGTCGTATTTCATACGAAAAACCATAACCAAATTAATTAGAATAAATAAAATAATTGATAATATGAAAAAAAAATTAAGAATGATTATTGATCATGTTGAACTAGAACCAAAAACTGAGATTTTTTTTAATGGATCGAAAACACATAACATAAAAATTAGATAGTATTAGAGTCAAGCCCAACAGGAATCCTCGACGCTCACAAATCCTCACACCCCGTCCCCTACTTTTTTTAAAAATTTTTGGACAACTACACACCCATATAATTCTTTTAATTTTGTTTTAATTATCGATCACGTAGTTATTTTAATTTTGTCTAAATCGTCGATTAAGTCATCAATTTTTATCAAGAAATTTCTATATCAATATAATTGAAATTAAACTCTCTATTAAATGAGACTATGATGTATTCAAATTTGTGAAATTTCATTTTTAGTGCACCATTTTTGAATTTAGACATTTTTAAAACAATTTGAGATATTTTCACTCAAACAATATGTAGATAGAATTAAAATCTCTACAAAATGACATCATTATTTATTTCAAATTCACAATTATAACACCTTAAACAATGCCTTTTTAAACCAACTTTTACATACACACACATTTTAACTCTTAAAAAGTACAAATCTATACTTAAGAAAACCCATTCTGCTATTAAAATTATATTAAAAGACATATTAAAAACAAAACATTTATTTAAATCCTAGAGAAATTCGAGCACTATCTAATCTCCAAATAGGTGATATGACATCTTTCTTATCCATTTTATATCCCTGTATTGAAATATTTACAAACCAGCTTTCCCCATCTTTATATTCAATTTCTTCAAAGGCAACATAAAAACGGGCATTTTGATTGTTGATGAATAAATTTCCATTGTAACTTAGATTCTTATTGATTTTCCCCAACACTTTATTTACTGCAACATCTTCTTTTGTTATATGAGCAATGAAACTTGAATATTGCGACTTGATCAATTTGACTGCATTTGAGAATTTATATGGATAGTGTCAACTTCATGGAAAATAAGCAATATGTTTATTAATAAGTCTAAAACTCCAGTCAAATTGTGTTCCTATCTCGTTTATCAGTTTACATGTAATGGGTGTAATGTCACATACATTTGAGATACTTCACGTCATCTCTATATTCGAACTCGAGAACATTAAAGATCGAAGGCTTTGACCCATATTAGTGAGTATAATAAGGGTGTAAGAGTAAAATAGGTATCTCCGATTTTAAAATTTTATTAAAATCTTTCGATAATTATTGGGAACGTGTAATTTGTGAGGCGTTATTGATAAAGTCATTGAATCCAAAAATTAATGTGCAGAATGCAGTGAATACTTCTGTTTTAAATTTTTTTAAATTTTTTTTTGTATATTGTATGTATTCATTGCTGTTTGTGAAGTTTCTCCGATATATGTGGCATTACACCCATTACATGTAAACTGATAAACGAGATCAGAACACAATTTGACTGGAGTTTTAGACTTATTAATAAACATATTGCGTACTTTCCATGAAGTTGACACTATCCTATTGTTTAAATTCCCTAACTGCTTTCTTATCTTCACTTTTTAATCCTTAAAACCTTCTAAGTATGGCAATACTAACACAAATTTAGGCTCATCATCCTTGCTCACACTATTTAATTTATTTAACTCATCAGACTCACACACCTCAACAAAATCACACCCAGACTTTAACTTATCAGACTCACACACCTCAACAACATCACACCCAGATTTTCTCAAAGATGGATCCTTAGGATTTTTAATAAATTTGTCAACAGTCTCTTTTACCATAATTAATAAAAAGGATTTTGAATAACCGTTCTTCATTAACAATTCAACCAATTTGTCAACACTTTTTACTGAATTTTCAAAAGTAGATTTTTCAAAAGTATTCGAGTTCGAGAACATTATAGACCGAAGGCTTTGACCCATATTAGTGAGCAAAATAAGGGTGGAAGAGTAAAATGGGTATGTCCGATTTTAAAATTTTATTAAAAAATTTCCATAATTATTAGGAATGTGTAATTTATGAAGTGTTATTGATAAAGTCATGGAATCCAAAAATTAATGTGTAGAATGCAGTGAATACTTGTGTTTAAATGTTTTTAAATAATTTTTGTATATTGTATGTATTCATTTGTTGGGCTAGAACCGAGAATCGAGAGCTTGTTTTAATGAATCAAAAATATATAACATAAAAATCGCACCAAGTTAAATTAAAACACCAATCAATACAAATTAAAGCACATAACACATTGATGATAAATAAGACCCGGGTGATAAAATAATGGAACGAAAATAAAGGTCGCAATCACTAACACAATTAGAAGAAACATCACATTCGGAATAGCTAAAAAAACTAAGAAATAAAATAATAATAAATAAAATAATGGGTAATAAATTAATTAATAATATGAAAAATTTCTAAATAAATAAATTTAAAATTTAAAATAAATTATCTTGTAAACTGGTAAAATAATAAAAAGTAGAATAAAAGTAGTAAAATTAGATAAACCATAAAATTTATAAAACTAAATTGGTTAATGAAAACTAAAAATAAAACCAACAAAATTATTTAAATTATAAAACTTATAAAACCAAATTGTTTAAATTAATGAAACTAAAGTAAAATTAACTAAACTTATTTAAATTATAAAACTTGTAAAACTAAATTAAAATTAGCAAAAAACTATTTAAATTATAGAATTTATAAAAATAAATCTTAAAAGTTAATAAAAATTAGAATTTTGATTAATTAAATTAATTAAATTAAAAAATAATAATTGCACACATTCATGCATGCATGCAAAAATAAATCAGAATTGCCTCGCATTCTAATTGGATATAACAGCAGAGAATGCGTAGGCGTATAATTCAATCAGTATAAATACTGAGTGAAATTTCATTTAAAAAACTCTCACGCTCAACTGGTTACACAACAATTCATTTACTGACAATGAACATATGCTCTCAATTTTCGATTCCATGCCATCGCGGTGAGGTAAATTTGATTTTTGTTTTGTGTAATATAATTTTGTTAGGTCTAATGTTATTTTAAATTGAAGTTAATTTTAGTTAATGTTATTTAGTTAATTTATTTTGTTATTTAGATAATGCTATTTTAAATTGAAGTTAATTTTAGTTAATGTTATTTAGTTAATTTATTTTGTTATTTAGATAATGCTATTTTAAATTGAAGTTAATTTTAGTTAATGTTATTTAGTTAATTTATTTTGTTATTTAGATAAAGCTATTTTAAATTGAATACTATTTTAAATTGAAGTTAATTTTCGGTAATGTTATTTAGTTAATTTATTTTGTTATTTAGATAATGTTATTTTAAATTGAATTTAATTGTTAATATTGGTATGGTATTATTCATTTTGTTGTTGTTAAGCCTATTATTAAACAATTTTAGGAATTAATAAAATTTTTAACGGAATTTGTTTTTAATTACTTCTTATGTTTGGCGTATGTTATTTTGTCCTTTTTGAATAATATTATAATTTAGGTTGTGTTTTTCTGGATATTTATGTGTCGATGGTCTGGACTGGGGGAAGGTTTGTGGACGGGCGGCACTACGTGCTGTTTGTCGGCAGATGTTTCACCAGTTGAGTCCATCGGGGTAGGGAATATAGATAGGGAGATGAACGGTTAGAGGGGGTAAAATCAATTGCGATAGTTTAGGGCCCTATTTAGAGTTAGAAAGTGTAGGACTTTTACTTTATTGAGTATATATTATTGAGTTAGGAGAAATATTAGAATAGTTACGAACTGCTGTCGAAGAGGAAGTAGGTTTAGGCAATTTTATAGAAACCACGAATAGTTAAGACATTTGATCGTTCAGGATTAGGAATACAGGCAGATCCCTGCTCAAATTTTCATGAGAAGTGTGGAAACATGTGTCTTAACTTGTGAATAAGGGCCAACCCCTGCTCAAATTTTTTGAAGGATAATTTGAATATTATAGGGAGTATATAACAATAATTATTAGATGGACAATAAGGGCGGATCCCTGCGAAACGTTTTTACAAGGGAACAGTTGGAAATACCCTTAATTGAGGACCACAAATGATCTAAAAACAGCATACATAGTGAATAATGACGTAAGACCTTCTATCGGCAGTCTAGAACCCGAAAAGAAAATACAATGGGGAGTAGTTTTAGTAATAGAGCTCACCTGCTCATTGTTTTTTCGCCTTTGTGTACAGTACCAACATGGTCGTCACCATGGGTACACAAATGGTTTAAATTGCAATAGTCATGGAGGTGCTTAGGAAAGAGTCGAGTGAATATCTAAATTACCCCTGACGTATTTAAAATATAAAATGACACACCCCTAAGTAACCAACACATTGCTGTTTGTGAAATTAATTAATTAAAAAATTTTTTTAAAAATAATATATAATTTTAATTATAAATTTTAAAAAATGAAATATTTTTATAAAATAATAAAAAAAAATTTAAAATAAATAAATTAGTTTAAAATCCTTAATTTATATGGTTATTATATCCACCTAATAATGTCAGGAAAACTGTCGAAATATATGTTGAAAATAATGTTTGATTATCTTATGATTAAATCATTGCCATGTATTTTTAACTATTTAATAAATAAAATAATTGATAATAAATTAATTAATAATATGAAAAGAATTTTTAAGAAGAATTATTGGTCGTATTTACATACGAAGGACCTTAATCGAATTAATTAGGGATGTTACGGATGTTTACCCAACATTTTGATTAGCTCTCAATTTTGAATTGTTGTTGGTAATTTTATTTAATGTATAATTTTTATGTAATGTTTAAAACTAATAAATCTTCATATTAAATTTAGTTTTAGTTATATTTCTTTTTATTTGTTCTTTTTGTCGTTTGTTTCTTTTTTTTAATTTTTGTATTTGGAAAAGTAGTGACATTGGTGTTAAAATCCAGTGTACCGTGGTTTGAGGATCCTTCGGTTACTCAGACTGGTGGGTATACTGGCATCTTCAATCACTCGGCAGATTTCGGGCCGAAATGTGGGGGATTTTCCACGGGTCCTTCGCTGTAAATATTTTGAGTGGAACATATGTTAGAATTATAAATATAGGCAGATCCCTGCTCAAATTTTTTGAGGAATAATTTGAATATTGTAGAAAATATAGAACAACATTTATTTATCCCCTCCCAAAGTTTTAGAAGATAACATTAGAAAACATCTAGTAATGAGGACCATAAACATATGAATCAAATACAACAATCTAAAAAAGAAATAGTTAATTAACAATGACGTAAGACCTTCTTTCGACAGTCCAGAACCAGAAAATGAAAATATCACGAGTTATATCACGCATTAGAGTTCACCTGCTCATAGATTTTCAACCATTGTGCACAGCACCAACATGGTCGTCGCCATTGGTACACAGATGGTTTAAAGTACAATAGTTATGAGGGCGTTTAGGAAGGAGTCGATTCAACATCTATAAGAACCCTTAACACATTTCAAAAACAAAATGACACACCCCTAAGCGCCAACAGTCATATTTACATGCGAAAGACCATAATCAAATTAATTAAGGATGTTATGCCTCTAATTTACACACGAAGAACCTATGGCAAAAAGTGCATACTTTAAGAAAAAGAGCAGAAAAAATTTTTTATAAATAAATAAATTAAAAAAGTTAAAATTAAAAATTTCCATTAAAATTGATAAAAAATTAAATTATTTAAATAATTTGATTGTTTAAAACAATCAATTAAATTAAATATGAAACGCATACACTCATCTATGTGTGTAAAGTAATTCAAAATTACCTGCATTCCAATTTGATATAGTGAAAGAGAATGCGTACGCTTACATTCAAAATCGACTAATATTCAATACCGACTAAAAATTCATTAATATGATGAAATTTTAGACACAATAATTTTGTTGTTAACTTGCTCTCAGTTTTCGGTTTATGCTATTGTGGTAAGTTTGCTTTGTATGAAGTAATTTCTATGTATGAAGTAATTTTTAAGCTAATAAATTTTTACATTCGATCTAAATTTTTGTTTGTTTTTGTTTTTATTTCTAGTTTAAATTTTTAATTCGTAATGAGTAATTTTAATAGATGGATGACCTGAGTACTACCTTGATAAGGGCAAAGGAAACTAACTGTCTTACCCAAGGATCTCAGTAGTAATTCAAGCATCGTAAGCAGAGATTCAGAGAAGTGTTTTACGATGGGGCTGCATGGGGCAACAACTGACGAATTAAGTTGGTAATAATAAATTTCAAATATAAATAAATTTTTCCGTGAAGTTTAATATTAAGGACGTTCAAATGTTACAATAAATCAATCGAAAAGGTGAATTCATTTAAGCACTGATCACATTTTAATTCAAGAAAACTATCATTATCTTTCATTTCCAAAAACAAAATATTTTTATCTTTTAATTCTCAAACTCTTTTTTAGAACTTTCGCTAATATGGAATATCAATATGCTCATCTTCAATATCCTCCATTAACGATAAAAATTGGTGACGATATAGCGCACGACCGCGAATATAGTTGACATTCATTTCTACAACCATAATAGTATGATTAAGTTTTAATATCCCTTTGCAAAGCACTTCTTGATAAAGAATGCAATGAATAAAATATATTTTAAAATATAACTTCATTAGGCAGATTTTCATAGGATGCAGGCCAGCAAGTTCCTCTAAAACATAAAAGTTACTGTTGATACCACGAACAAATATTTCCAATTACTCCGTAAATTTCATATCTAGTGCTAGATATATGTATGTAAATGATTTAGCTTTAATTTGCAGCTGCGATAATAAATTAACTGAAATTTTATTAATTTGTCTTAAGATGGTTCGTTTTGATATGGAAATATTTTCAAATTATTTTTTCTCTGGGCAAACAATACTTGCTGATTCCACTAAACAATATTTCAAAATTCTGCTTCGAAAGAATTACTAAACTTCCCAATTTTATATGCAATTACAAAATGAATTTCCGGTAGAGCAATATTCAATTTTGATTGATCACCAAAAACTTGTTGCTGTTTTAATTTAATGAATAATTCAATAGATTTTTCAATTTTTTCACTTTCTGATGATTTATCAAAGCCAGTGTCAGTCACAGTGTCATTTCAAATCAAACAAACATCTTTGGCACCACAGCTGATTAAAAAATATTGTGCAGTCCATTTTTCGGAATTCTAATATACATGACGATAATATATATATATATATATATATATATATATATATATATATATATATATATATATATATATATATATATATATATATATATATATATATATATATATTGTCTCTAATTTTCTCCTAAATCTGAAGGTTCGTGATGTATAACATTTATTTCAGTTTGGGTCTTATGTCCGAAAAATTTCACCAGAGATCCGCCCTTAATTCCTAGTTTAAGAGGTTTACTTTACCTTTATTGTCAAAAAAAATAAAAACTCGCGGATAACTTTTACAATTTTACGTAGGGATCTGCACAGTTATAATTTTGACTCAGCTAATTTTTTATGGTATTTTGTGGAAATCATTTCCACTTTCATTCCAATTTTCTTTTATCACCATTCAAATTTGTTTACTTTTGTTATGTGTCTATGCTATGTTTGAGTTCGTTTCGTATAATACTTCTGGGTTTTGTTTTATTTGTACTTTACTTTTTCAAAAAAAACTATTACACCACAGTTCCAAATATGTATCGACTATTTAAGCAGCTTAGAAATAGACTTTTAATATAGAAAAGAAGAACATTGCAATGTAGACTCATTGGCAAGAAGCGAATGTACTGAAATTAGAAAAACATTCTTGATATTAACTGAGGATAATAAAATATGGTTATCAAATGACAAAATAATAGTAAGTGTGCCCATACACTATGCCCATGAAACTGTACAGATATAAATCGAATATTTTTGCTATGAAAAGTATGAGAAAAATGATACAGGATTGCCAAAAACGAAAAGCTTCAACAACTCAAACTAAGGAGAAAATATGCAAAATGATAGAAACAAATTTATTTGAAACGATATATATTGAATTTTGTATGACACTAAGCAAAACACAATATGGAATGAAATATATTTTTAATATTGATAGAAAAATCAAATATATTTTGCTACATGCAATGAAATCACAAGATTGAAGTGTAGAAACAGTGCGTATTTAAATCACAAATATTATAGAAATTTTAATAAACAATATTTCATAACTATTTTTTAATTCTGATTGAAAAATAATGAAAACGATCATAGAGTAACAAATTTATGTTATTGGATTTTATAATGCCAAAAAAATAAACAATCCTTTTTGAAAGATCAAACACGTTAGCTGCCACAATGTTAAGAAAAAGTTGACCTGGGTCAAGTTGGTTGTTCGCCTAATTTTACCTCTAATATTATTATTACACTTATTGCAGTCCACGCGGCTAAATATAATGGGGTAAGTAAAACATGACACAAGTGTGTCGCGGCTTATACGCATGAAAATCTGAGACACGACATGCATTTCTCATAGCAACTAACATGTAAACGCTTACTGCAACAATTTATTTAATCACTTATAACTCAGTAAATATGGAATAAAGTAATTCTAATGCAGTGTTACATAAGTGTACCAAAACACCGAGCCATTGTGTTTTCAAATTATTCTAATATATGTCACATTTAAAAAAATTCAATTTTAAATTTGGAAACCGTTACGCTGCTGAAGTGATTGAAGAGACATACTATTCGTCACTTTATTGACTTTCCGCAGCCTAACGGTTAAATATTATTCAGTAAAAATACAAAACACAACAGATTATATTTACATAGAAATTTATTTTCTCTTTTTAATAATTTTCAACTAATAATTCAAAATAATTTTTTATATTCTAAATAAAAAATATTTTTGTTTTAACGAATTATGCATTTAAACAATAACCCTGAGTATATTAAATACAATACAAAGAGCAAATATTTAAATAATAACAAACTGTCACACACGCAACTAATGAGTGGTTAAATATGTATATAAATATATATATATATACGACAGATGAATCACAGAATGGCTTCTTTTAAAATTTGATTTCAGGTTGTTAAATGATATATTTCGTAGCTATTGCAACAGGATAACTGAGGGCCATCAAAAAATAAGCACAACCAATAATAGTGTGTAAATGTAGATATATGTTGTTTTAAACGGGTTTCCATGACGACGATGACGACGATGAAGTAGTAGCAGGAGACGACTGAGAAACTAGCATAGAAATGTTCGGCTCAACCAACACTACAACATCATCATGTAACGAGTTAAGATCATTATTATCCACTTCTTTAGAATCTGGAAGGTATTCTAAAGAATCATACGGAGGCGGTTGTTCTTCAACCAATAAAACCGGTTGCAAAAGGGTGTCACCGGAATCTGTCGCATTAACACATGCATATGCAGAAAGAGGTCGGCTTTCTTGGACACTATAAGAAGGAGGGAATGGAGGGAACAGTAAAGCAGGCTCGTTCTGATTAGGAGACGGTAGAAGATATACAAGACTAGATCTACAGGTGGCGGACAAAGGAGATTGTGCGTGAGGACTCGACTGTAATTGTGGAAAAAGCACGTTGGCATAAAAGGAATTAGTAGTGAGCACGGGTAATTGACCGCTATTACGGATGAGATTAGATAAAGAACCGGTAATTGTTGTTGTGTTTGTGCCGGTTAGCAGATTCGCTAAACCTGGCAGATCTGATGGCGGGCCTAATAAAGAACACTGGTTTCTGAAAATATTTAAACAATTAATGCCAATTTAAAATATATGTCATACGTTTCAATAAACAGCCGAAAAATTTCATGGATTTAAAATTCTAAATAAGTTTCATGCAAATGATATGAAAGATAGAACATTGTAACATTGGTCTATTTATAAGACATAGAAACTAACAAAGTAGAAATTGAAATAGCACCGCTACGCCTAAGCGTTTCAGTGTGCTAATTATTCGTAAGTGTAGATGATTACACCAAACATCACTGAGATACGTTCTCTATAGTGGTGGTTGGCGTGTAGAGCAATTTACCTTTACTTACTGTATTCATTTATCATGAATTTGAAATTTATTTTAGCCATTTTACAAATGGCTTTCAGGTAAGATATTAAATTTTAAGTAAATTTTAAGACTTGAATTTTGATCCATATAGATATGAGATCATTATTCAAGTTCTTAAATATTACTTTTAATTAATCAACAGTATAATTATAAATTTTTAATTAATTTTCAGAGTTTTTAGGAATTTTATGACATTTATTTTGAAGTATTTTGGAATTATTTCGAAAAAATGTGAGTCAGATGTTTTTAATTATAGTTGAATAAATTAATTAATTACCAAAAATATGTATTTTTCTAAAACATTTTGGGAAAAATCGCCAAATATAAATAAAATTATCTTTTTATTTTTTGTAATTTTTTTTTCTTAGCTCAATGTGAAGGGCTTCTTTCAGGAAAGCAAATCTGGATTGAAAAGACATTGGACCAAATTCATCTGCTCTTGAAAATTTCATTAAAAATATATTTTTAAAAATTTTCAGCATTCATTTTTTTCTAAAAATTTTCTAAAATAGAATTATTATAGAAACGTATCTTAGCGGTGCATTTCGATTAATCGAAAGTTTGTATGTGTTTTTAGTATGTGTTGTGTTTGTGTGCAGTTTTAATTTTTCTTCCACTTTTCAGATTTCTATAGTATAAGATGTATCTGACTGCATTCTAAATGAGAACATCAACGTGAAATCAAAGTAAGTATGTATGTTTCTATAATGTAAGATTATTGATTTTTTTGTTATATAGGAAACGGTTCTCAGTAGCGTTTGGTATATTATTATGTATGTGTGTGTGTTGATGTGTGGTTACTGTTGACAACTAGATAGCGGATGATCATAGGCCAAAGGTCAATGTTTACATAAGATGTAAAAAGTCAATTATTACATCATCATATATAAATTACGTAACTTTATAAATTTATGTAATACCATGCCACAAAAATATTACGTAATACTGTATATTTTCATTAGTTTATTACTCCTCACTTGTCACTATCATTTGTTTAACATGACTTTTCCGAATAACCACTTTTATGTGTTTCTTAACTTATTTACTCAGATGAAAATATTATCTTCTATTCTAAATTAGCACCAAAGATAGTTGAGAAACCCATTTTTTATAAACGGTAAGTGGACAATTTTTTTCTTATATATGAAAAGCAGAGTGTGTTTTCCATTACATTAACAAATTATATTTAAGTGTGAAACGGAAAGAAAGCCATCTATTGTGCTCTTGGATTTGTCAATCCAACACAAGGATAATTATTATCAGAGATTTCGATACAGGTTTTTATACGTCTCTTGAGGGTATTTGAGAATTTAAGTATAAGTGAAATATGGTGAATGGATTGAGTTATATCATTCGTGGGGTTTATCTTCTATTTTTACAAATTAATAGAGTTGGTTAAATCGGTTGACTTGTTGATTAATGTATCAAGAATCCGAAGGACCCATGTTTGAGAATGTCTTGGTGTAATTTGAATAGTGTGTGTAAATCGAAAGATGAGATAAACAACATAAAGTAAAGATTCAGAAGGTTATAAAGACAAATAAGTAGTTGGGAAATGTAAATTATAGGATTGTTTCTAATACGTGTAAAGTACCGAATATCTTGATAAATAAGTCTCAAACTCCTATTGGATTGCGCTAAGATATCTCGATTATCAATTTATATGTAATGAGTCCATCCATCAGAGACAGTACTGAAAAGGGTACTTCCGTGTTTTCTTACCCCCAAAAATTAAATTATAAAATACAATTAAATAAACAATATAAAAAATGAGAGAATACATTATTGATGACGTTATTGAACATGAATTTATTAAGACTATCTGTTATTTATGTGATTATGTGAGTTTATGTGGCGCAAACGTGTTCTGAGCAACAGTGCCGATGTGTTTGACACTATTCTCAACAACATTGTGGTTTTCTGGCCACCTGGATGACCATTTACAAACTCTTTGCAAACATTTGCTGAGTTTGTAACTGTGATTTAGAAAATAAATATAATAATTATGTGTGTTCTTTTTTAATTTAATTTTTGGGGTAAGATAACACGGAAGTACCCTGAAAAGTTGTAGATATCTAGGAACAATTAGATTAATTGCTTTATTTTATATTTATTCTACAACTCCGATTATTTTAATTCACAGTTAAAATAGTCAAATTCAAAATCAAATTGAATCAAAAAATTTTGTCAATATTATTTCTTGTTCAATAATAATTTTTCATCAAATAACAATTGCTATGTTAAATAATAATCGTTACAAACTGTTACATTTGTCTCTAGTTTCTATTTATATCTCTTTATTTGATTTTATTTTTCCTAATGATAAATTTCCTTGACTGATCACTCCTACATTATGATTCGATTTCAATGTTTCATAACAATCCAAATTCAACCTTAAATTCTAATTTGAGATTTCCTGTCTAGATAACATTTACTTTTCGTATTCTGATTGTGTTTTCTTTCCATATTTGCAATAACTAATTTGTGACGAAATTTAGTTTCTTTTGTTACTCATTTCTATCTATATTACACTTTAGATTGAATAAAAGTTGTTTCCTTATTTTTATTTCCCTGGCTCAGTTATAATTTCTAATTATTTTTTATAGCCATATCTTATCATTTTAGTTAACCCTAGCAGTATGAATAGAATTTCTCGTGATTCCTTTGATTCTTAACTGTACGCATTTGTCCCTCAGGAACATTACAAAATTAATCGGTTTAGTTATATTCTGCATTTAATTTTCATTATAAATTTATCTATTTGGATAGACAAATAATAAAATGTGTAAAAAAATAAAATTGGTTTTTATCAGTAAAATCTTTTATCTTTTTCACAATTGATTAATTTTCATTTAAACTTTCCTTTATCTTAATTTTTTCAGGTTATAGATTAATATTTTTTTTTTATATTTAAGATAAATTTAACACATCCTAATCTATTTTGAGTGTCGGAGAAGTTTATGAACACTGTGGAAATAGGCAATCCTAGATGTTAAAATTATAGATTTTACGCTGTTTTTAGTTATGATGATTCAGTTAAAGTAGAATATTTTCCAGTATGTGTAAAATCTGAATCCTTTTTCCTTATAAATTGATCTGTCTCATGTGTTTGGTTTCAATTTCACTCAATAAAATTCATTGAATTTCCTTTAATTATTCAATCGGTTGATTGTTTTATTTCTCTAGTATATTAATTGTGAAGTGTTTTCAGCTGAGAGTTAAATATTTCAAAAAAATATTAAAATAATTTTTAAATTTTTCAATTAAACAAGCTTTTTAACCGGATCATTTTTAAATAAATATATTTTAAATATCGAAATTTTAATAAATGGTTTCTTGGAATATTTTATTCAACGCTGAAAATTTGTTTGGAAATTATATAATATTTCATTAAATAAAAACTTGGAATTATGTCGTTAACTTTTGAACCGGATTTAAAAAATAATTTAGAAGATGTGCTAGCAGCTTCTAATATTAATGATTTTAATTATAATATTATTATTATTTGTTTTATTTTACTTTATTTATATATTTATTTTTAAGGACTTTTTTTCCAATTTCACCACTGATTATTTTTTCCATTGAATTTATTAAAAAAAGAGCTTGAAGACTATAAATCACGAATTTATTTCGTATTTTATAATAAATTTATTGATTTAATTATATTTTATTTTAATTACCCAAATAATATTTCCTATTGTTTAATATTTTATTTTATAAAAAAACGTTTTTTATTTTTTTATATTTTTTTAATTTTTAATTTTAAATTTAAATCCAAAACCAAACCTGAATTTAAACTTAAATTCAAATAAACGTCTCAGGGATTTTTTAAATTTTATTTATATTAATTTAGTTGAATGTTGATAGACGATTTAAGTTTTTTGTCTCTGTGGCTAATCCTTGCAATGAATTTTTGAACGCATCTTGTAACATTTTTTTTATAAAATAAAATATTAAAAAATTAAATTATAAAATTAAAAAATAGGAAATATTATTTGGGTAATTAAAATAAAATATAATTAAACCAATAAATTATAAAATACGAAATAAAATTATTTTTCCCCAACAACAATTGTTAAATACAATAATGATTAAATTCGCTTGAAAAAGGCAGTGCCGAGAATTCGTGAGTATCAAAAAACATCGATATATTACTGATTTATACTCTTCAAGCTCCCTTTTTAATAAATATTTATTTTTATTATTAATTATTTGTTATTTAAAAATTTGCCTTGATCAAATGAAATTTTTTTGTTTGATTAAAATATGGATTAAAACAATAGTTTTTGGATGAAGTTTGAAATAAAGTTCATTTAAACAATTTTTGGATTTAAAGAGAAATCTTTTCGAATTGTTTTTAATTAATTAGTTGTATATTATTTTAATTAAAAGGAAAAATTTTATAAAAGTGCTATTGGTATCGATTTGGGTGCTATATATCCAAATCTTGAATAAATTCAAAATTACAACTTCCAGTTATGTAGCTGTTGAAGATTCGGAATAATTGATTGTGCATGATGTAAAAGATTTTGGTGATGATAGTTAGTGCTCAGGTATTAATTGTTAGAAAGAATTAGAAACAATATTATGGTTCGCTATTTAACGGTAAAAGGTGAATCTTATCTTTTATCAACAGTTTTAAAAATAGTAAAAAATAGTGAAAAAATAAAATAGTGAAAGATATAACTTCTATATTATTTTTATGAGAGTCAGAAACCAGCAACAAAAAATACTTAAGTTGATACTTGATGAAAAATAAACCTGATAGATCAATCTTAATGATTCAAGATTAAATGTTAAAATCAAATCAACAAAAAAGAATGAAAAATTAACAAATTGAAAATTTTAATGCTGAAAATTAATCAATAAAAAGTACTTTATTGAAATATTGATCTATAGTTTGAAAAGAAATGAAATAAAGTATTGATTTTGATTTAGAAATTTTAAATACAAATTTTTTTTTGGTTAATATTGGTTTTAAATTTGTAAATATTAGAATTAAATAATTATAAAAATATTAAAAATGTAATAGAAAAATCAATTAATAAACTACCTTCCATAAATAGATCCACGACGAAAACCACTACACGCGCGCCTACGCACAGAGCTACCAGCAGGAAGATAAACTGCTCCGAAACAAACCTGTCTACCGCAAATAATCGCAGTAGTGACAGCAACACTGCACTCTAAAAAGCCAACAATGAAAAGTAAGGTATGAAGTACAATGAGATGCATTTTTGTAGATTGTGCATGTTTGACACCGTCTTGAACGAGTCCAGCTGTAGAAATTGATGCGAGAATTGCACTAGTTACAGACGTCATAACGCAGAGTACAAGCAAAGAAATTAAAGTGCATGGAGAACGATGTCGACTAGTGGCTATACCTAAGCACCCAGCGGCAAGCATTAAAGAACCAGCCCACATGCCAGTACCAATTTGATGTAGATAACCTTCTTTAGTTAATGCTACTCCAAATAAAATGATCGCAGCACTACCACAGAGTAACTGGATGAGACTTAAAATGAGCAAATTTTCTGAATCAAGTCGGCGTGGTAAATGTGGGCAACATACACATAACTTGCGACTTTCTGAAAGAGGAAGGCAAGCAGATTGCTGTGGAGTCATCTAGCATAAAGTTAATAATTATAAACTAATAATTTCATATTTATAATAATTTATATATTATTATATTCATAATTAAATAAAC
>CAUHTR010007954.1:67343-84118 GCA_959609185.1 Schmidtea polychroa
TAATTTACTATTTTTTTGAATGCACATTTGCATGTTACCTTTTTTATTTTTTAATTTACTTTTTAAGTCTACCATTTTTGCTTGAAATTGCAAAAATATATGCTGGAGTTACAGGTCTTAAGGATTAACAATTTATTTAAAAAAATTTCAGTTGAAGTTAGATTTTTATATTTTTAATTCACAAGAATTTTTACAACTTTACATTTGATGATAAATTTAATAATGATTTTTAACTTGAAAATTTTCTAGAATATTTGAATTGGCTTAGTGAACACAAATACCTACTCGAAATTTCAATGAGATTGTACGATAATTAATCGACAGTAATTATCAAAAAACATGCGTTACAAAAATAACATTTTCATTTAAATAATCCACATAAATGTGAAAAGTTTTGGATTTTACGCACAGACAGAGACAAGACTAAATTCTACGGAGATAATTTAACGCCATAAATAAATCAGTTTGATAAACCTGTATTAAGTTATGTCTCTCTATGAAATCTTACTCAGATAAAGATTCGACAGTAATCACCACGAACTATACAAACAATGCTATTAGACAATCTGAGAACCCGTGACTTTCATCATAATGTATAATGTACTGTTAAATGTTAAATTAGTTGCCATTTATTGTTTATCGTGTTTTGTATGTAATTAAAAATACTTTATAAAATTTCGGGAACGAAGGACACTTATGGCATCATTTAAATACGCCTGAAATTTATCTAAGTATTGAATAACATAATTTGTTGATTCATGACAACTTTTTGTAAATGACCGTTCAAAGTCGATTTATTATAATATGATTTATTGATGGCTTTTTTTACAATAATCAGACATCAAAATCAATAAAGCACATATTCAGAGAGGTAATATAATAAATTTTGATTTGTAGAGTTTCACTTTGTTTTTCAATTTATTTTTGCTTATTTATTTAAGCACGCGTAAAATCGTTAATCATTTATTTTATATTCCATTCACCAAAAAAGTTGTATCGAATGTAGAAAATTAATAGTTGGTATAAAAGCTTCAATAAAACTCATAGTTGTCTCGATATCCATCATTATTTAATTGAAAACGAGAGACTTTGATTTATTGTATCATTTCTCAAAATAGTGAAATGTTTCCTGATTTTAAACCAATAACAAACAAATTTATTAGATTATTTCCTTAAAAATTAAAAAAGATATAATCATTTAGACAATTTTTATTATTGTAGATTGACAATTAGAAGAAAACGAACAACTATATTTAATAATAATAATGAAAACATTGTAACGTATTGACTTATATTTCCCAATGATACTACTATTAAGGAAATATGGCTCACAAGTTGTGAATAAGTTTAAAAATAACCCTGAAATTATTTAAATAGTTTTCAAATTAGCAAAGTGTATCGTGTCCAAGTGTTCCAATGTATCCATAAGAGATGCAATATGCGATTTAATAATTCATAATGTGAGTCACTTGCTATCTTTAGACGGTGGATAATGAGCAAATAATTGGGTTGGAACCATGGTCGAATAACTGACAAAATACCTTCTACAGGATTGTAGTTTAATATTCATGACTNTGGTCGAATAACTGACAAAATACCTTCTACAGGATTGTAGTTTAATATTCATGACTATTTAGTAAAAATTTACATTAATCTGAAAATATTATCCAAATTCATTCATATCTTTTGTTTTTAGACAGTCAGATATTTATATTTAATAAGGCTAAACCTAATATTAATTGATAATAACTGTATGTAGAGGTTGTCGTGCAATAATAAAGCATTTATTTAAAGTCAAAATGACATGTATTTGTTTCATTTTTAGTTAACAGATATTTATTTTCTATTTATTTTACAGTATTTTTAGATGCATTTGTGAGTGGATTGGGAGTAATGTAATTTTTCGTATATTAAAATTAAAATCTCATAAGTGTTAAAATTTTAAATAAATAGTTCATATTTGTAATCATATTTATAATCATGCGTATACATTTAAAAAAATGACATTGTAAATAATTTATAAAGGATGCATAATATAGATAGGCCTTAGGCATCTTAAATTGAATAATGCTTAAATAAATGACACGCGATTTCAAAAAAAAATCGGCAAAATAAACGAAAATAATTTTATTTTTATGATAATAGTTGGATTATTTTAAGGACACTTGTCTATAGTTTAAATATTTATTATTTTAAAGTGCGTTTAAAAACCAAAAAAACATTTTCCCAGTGATATAACTCAATAGTTTTCAAAATACTTTTTGGTTATTTGAAAACAATTAAATTCTCTACAGCAGGGATGAGCAACCTTTTTTAACGACGGGTCACGTTTAAAAAAACATCGAAAAAAGAGCATAAATTTATTATTTGTTATAAAAAAATTGACCATTTTACAATTATATATAAATGATAATAAAATCGCAAGATGAAATACGATAAATATTATATTTTAAACATGAGGATTGATTTTTTTTTTGATAACTAACTAACATGTTATTAAATTTCGATAAATACTTATGCAAATACATAAGAAAAAATTTTAAATAGATTTTAATGAGAACTTTGGGATTGTTTCTCTTCAACTAAATGGTTTATATTACAGCTTTCTAATCTTTTATCGCTAAGCTTCGAACGGTTATCACTTTTAATTATTTTCATAGCAGAAAATAATTGGTCACATATAAAAGTGCTTCCAAAAAGCGTCATAATTTATATAGCATGCGTAGCTATTCTTGGGAACTTTTTAACAATCGTTTGAGTTGTGTAAAATTCATGTAAAATTCATATTATGAAACTTGGTTTTCAAGTCAGAAATATTTTGGAAATCAGTTAATTCCATTTGCAACTCATCCGGAACTACTTCTACATCTATATTAAATGGTGAAGCAAAAATTTTGAAATTAATATACTGTTTTTTCTGCTCTTAATATCTTAAATCGCGATTCAAATTAAGCTATTAACCTCTTAAGTGGCTATAACGGATATGTACGTCATCAACATATGCATTACAAGAAGCATAAAACGAATAAAAATATATCATAAATATTGCTTTTGTTAACATATTATCTTAATAAATATCATCCAATAATATATTATATTAATTTTTTGTAATACTATGCCCAAGACGCATATATACGCTAGCGGATAACAAAACTCGCCACTGAGGAGCGCATTTCGTTAAATTGTTAAAAATTTTGTATTTTCTCGACATACTTTCTTGAATTTAAAGGTGTTTCTTCAAACATATTGTATATGAACTGATCTTTTCTTTGAAGTTCCAAATTTAAGTCATTAAAATGCGTAGTTATATCAACAAGAAAAGCAAAATCACACATCCATTCTTTTTGATTGAAATGAGGAAACGTATACTCCTTTATTTCCAAAAAAAACTTGAATTTCTTTTTTCAGATCATATATTCTTTTTAACATTGTGCTTCTGCTTAGCCAACATATTTCTGTGTAATAGATCACATCACCATATTCACATTCCAAATGTTTTAAAAATTCTTTAAATTGGCGATGATTCAATACCCTTGATCTGAGAAAATTAATGAGCTTTATAATTGGCAAAGTGACATGTCTAAAGTTTTTGTACAAAGATTTTGCTGATGTATTATGTAATAATTAACAAATATTTCTATACCTGTTAGATTTTTTATTTTATTAAATAACAATCCTACAACACCTACATTCTTGCTAGTCATTGCGTTTGCACCGTCAATTGATATTCAAACAATCTTTTCCAATCGAATTGACAAGTCTACTAACAACGATTTTAGCCTATTATAAATATCTCTTCCGGTTGTGGTTACTGACATTGAAATTAATGATATTAGTTCTTCGGTTATATTAAACTCCGAATCTACTCGCCTTATGAATACTGGAAGTTGAGATGTGTCACTGCCGAGGAACATCAGTCAAATTTTTTTATCCGTTCACAAAAGATTGAAACAATGTTTACTGACATATCCTCAATTCTTCTTCCAATTGTGAATCTAAACAAACTAATTTTAGATATGATTTCCTTTTTGTTTTGAAAAACCATCTCTGCGACTGCATCTAAACATTCTTTGATCATTTCACCATCAGCAAATAACTTCATTTTCGTGTCTAAGATTTTACTAACAACATAGCTTACTGCCAAATCCGATGAAAAATGTTGAACTTTTAAAAGGCTTTGCTCTTTTTAAATTTTCTTTTCAACTGATCAAACTTATCCTTCCGTTCTTGGCCATTAAAGGTTTCATAAGTTTGTTCATGTTTGGTCTCATAGTGCCGTTTAATATTATATTCTTTTAAAACAGACACAGAGGGCAAAAGGCAAACAGCAGTATTTTTGATGAAAGTAAAAAAAAATCTAGTCTCCATTTTTCATTAAAGCATTTATTTCCGTCTTGGACTTTTCTCTTTTTTATTTTTTTCATTGACATTTTATAACCGCAAAGTTAGAGCAATTTTAAATACAAAACCGATAAAACAAATTATAATCAAGATTCTTGATTGCATTTAAATCTATAAATTCTATCTATATTTTTTTTATTAAAATAAGACTAAAATTCATAAAATAATTAGAGATTTTAAGAAATCTGAGGATTTTTCGTTTCAAAAAAAATGTTATTTTAAGGCAAAAAAAGCCTCGACGGCCACGGGTTGCTCACCCGGGCTCTACAGGATAATATATGAAGTTTATAGTAATATAGATTTTCAAGATTTTCTGTTATTATACCCCATCAGAAACATTTCTCAAAATATTATTAGATTATTAAACATTGAATAAATTCTCTAAAGATCATGCAAAATTTTTGATATTGACATGAAAAATTAATATAATGTAAAACGAAATTCTTGCATCATAACTATATATTGCCATTTATAGACTTATCATCAGGTGTATTGCAGTCACAGCTCAGCAAACCAGGTAAAACTAGTAACAAAACTGGCAATTATTAATTTTATTATTTTCTCAAGATAAATGTCTATCACTAACCTTTATTATTATTATTTTATTACTTTTATTACTGTAATTAAATTTATATAATTTATCAATTAATAAAAACAATGAACTCGGAGATTATTTCAAAATTCTTTCAGAAAATGTATTTTCTGCATAGTAAAGTGTTCAATTTTATAGATCAATGATATATCACCCACCCTTATTTAATCCTTTGAGTTCCGGACTATTTTTTTCATATTGAGTTATTTCACTAACTAGATATAATATTAGCAATATGAATTATAGGAAAAATTGTTGAAAAAAATCTCACTAACTTATCTTCAGAGTTACATCTAAAATAACTTTTTGGATATATAATACCGTTGGTATTTTATTGTGGGATTATTTATTATGACAGTACATTATAAATTAATGGAAGATTGAAAATAAATTGTATAATAAAAATATAAGGGAATACAAAATGTAAAGGGAAATATTTATTTTAATTAAATATGAAATGAAGTGAAATATGATCGGCAGAGGCATTTGGCAGGCAAAACAAATGAATTTTGTTCTTTTCTTAATTTTTAATGTTGAGGACTTTACATATCTTTTGTAATCGTGTTATGGAAATAATTTGGTTTAGATATTTTTGGGTTAAAAAATAAATTAACATTACCTCGGGCTTCCCACTGACTGATTAATTAATTTAAATTCATTAGTTTTTACGTTATAACTTTTCTTGAGGATCCGTCACTAAGAGTTTAATATTATTCCTAGGCTCGTCTCTCGATTTGGCGTTCAACAATACCAATTTCCCCGGATCAATATTATTTTCGAAATTTTATAAATTTTTAATTAATTTTTTGCACTTTTGTCATTTTTATATTTTTATTGATTTTATTTGTGTTTCAATTTTTATTTTGTGGATTTCTGCATTACCCCAACATTATTCATTATTTTCATTAATTCTGCACCCTTGCGGCCTACTGCTTCTTTAAGCATATGGTAACTTGTACGAACTTCTTGACGCGCTAGAATAAGGTGAAAAATAGGGAGTGGCCGATGGGAAATATCCCGAATATAAAGTATATTTGAAATGTCTTCTTGTAGATCGTATTATTCCAATGGGACTCAAAGAGTTAAGTAAAAACGACTTAGCATTGGCCAAGAAATTAGCAATAGAATTTCATGAATTATTTTGTTTCCATTTTAGATCATAGTCAATTTTAAAAGTAAACTATTATGACTGGTTACAATTTTCCAACAAAAATGACTAACCGAAACATATTTGCGGAGAGAGAGAAAGAAAATATAAAATCTTTATGTAATGTCTCAACGAAAGTAACATTTTATTCTTTAAAGGGAAATTTGTGAATATAAAATATTTACAAAATTATTCAAATTAAGATTATATAAAATGAAATTTATTAAAGTATCTATGAACAGTAAACACTGAAAATTAAGCAACTTTGTAAAAGTTTGATTGAATATTTGAAGTTTTGACTTAATAAATCCATTAATAATTCACCTTTGCTAATTTTGATTTTGTCTTTTCAAACATCAAATAATAATTTTTCTTTAAATTATAGTAGTAAAGACTTTAAACTTGAAATTATACAATAAGGTAAAAACTTGAGTAATATTGATTACTTTGAATGAGGTGATGAATTTAATTCTCTTGGTAATTTTATGGAATCATCAGTTCAAGATAAGAAAGAGGATGAAAATGTAAAGAATGTTCATTAAATATGAAAGATAGAATATTAAAATTATATTTTAAAAATTAAATATTAAAATATAATGAAAAGATGGTCTCGAATAGATAGTGTGAAAAAGGTAACTGTTAATGTATAATTTTTTGAAACAGGCTTAATTGCAATTCAAATATTCAGAAAATGGCAAATAAACTACAGCATGCTAATCGTGAAAACTAATAATTTTCTACAATTCGACACAAATCAAGTCGAAATAAAAGTTCAAATTCCGGTTAATCTCAACATGGAAATGGAGTATGACCGATAAGCTGATGACCTGATACTATCAGGCTGATAGTAGCAGATTTGTTTAATCAGTGAAACTATGCATGATTTGTTAGAGCTATTAGATAAGAGTTGAAGTTAAGATTAATATTCGAGAATACGAGAAAGACACAGTAAAATCAATAATTATTGGACATTCATGTAAAACTTTATTTTAGCAGCGCTATTAATCGTTCTATGCATTTACTTAGCACCTGAAACATGACCAGGCGATAATTTACAAAATACATGACAACAGCCTAGAATCATGGAAATTCATAATTATGCATGAAATTCATTCCTAATTCATTTTGAAATTCATTAACAGCTAATTCGACCCGTTTATTTATCACAAGACAAATAATGATTTTAACATTGAAATATACATTTAGTAATGTTTTGAGTAACTTTTGTTTGTTTTGAATATTTAGATACACCCACAAATTTTATAGTCGTGTTCGTAACACCTTTTACGTGTATATATACTTAGTGATGTCCTGAAAAGCTGCCGAGAGGTTTATATTTAAATATTGATCATGAAAAAATTGTACAAATATAAAAAAACGTATTTTACAAAATTTTGTTGTTCAATTCTAAAGAAAATCGTAATAAAATATTATAAACTATTCACTGCATATGAAAAAGTACATTTTATTTACCACATAAATTATGAAAATTATTCAGATAGTTCTAATTTTTGATAAAATGGATAAAAATAGCGATATTTAAATTTTATATTCATTGTATTTGAGAAAAATAATACCAATGTTTGGATTAAAGAAATTGGACTAAAAATAGCTATTTAAATTATAAAAATGATTAATATTCACCAATAATAAAATAATATTAAATTATGAAGTATGACAATTTTATTGAAATATCTAAATTATAATAGAATATCACTTACCTAAATTTATTATGTAATCGCTTTTACAATATAAATTCCATTTTGTTATGAACCATTAGATAAATAGGAATTTTACTAAAATTCAGTGAAAAAGAATAAAAAATGATTCAAAAATGTAACATTTAAAAATAAAAATTATGAAATATGTTTTAAATACGCCAATTTTAATATTTATAACCAAAGTTGTTTAATAATTTATTAAAAATACTATCAATCAACTTGTCTGTGTAAATAATCAGAAATGACCTTATGAAAACAATTTTAATTCACTAAAATGAAAATTAATTTTATAATAATAAAAATATTCAAAATTTGATTATTTTACATTAACTTTATATAATATCATGATTTTTTATTTAAAATTTTAAGACTTAATTTTAAATTTTTTGGTATGTTAAGAATTATTATATCGGTGGATTACGTGTTGCATAGATCCTTCACCTTTAAACTCAAATTCGATAGTTTATCTGCTTATTCTCGTATTCCCCTCCGGAACCGCTCATAATTGTTTTACTTGAGAAATAAGCGCTCATCGCGAGTGACTTTGGTACTGCGCTTTAGCGGATCACAGTTGGTAAAACGTGAGTTCTGTAACGAGATCTGACGAGTCACTGGGTTTTATCATATTTTCCCTATTTTCCATGCTTACGGGATGGATTTGAGCTCCCCTAAGCAGTTACTTTCGAAATTGCCAGGTTGAGGCTTGCATGCTTTCTTTAGGACTGGAGTCGTAGTTGGGATTCTGGAGATTAGTGCTGCTATAGCTGGAAATAGGTTTGACTCGGAGTACGACGGTACTCTACCAACTCCTGCATCGATATTGGTTCCTGTGGGAGTTCCAGGATTTTCTGTGTCTGCTTCCTGATTGTTACCTTTAAATCTTTGATAATCCTTTAATCTTCCTTTTGAGCTTTCTCTAAAGCTTCGAACTTCTGATGAAGTTTCCGTACCTGTCCCGGTCTGAATCAGGTACCATTCATTCGCCTACATTTTGTTACAAGAGTTTAGGTTCTCTCAGTTGGCGATCTACTTCTTTAGTGTACCGCGCCGTATAATGGTAGAACTTCTCCATCTAATCCACACTAATTTAATTTTATTTAAATATGAAGCATCAAATATGTGTGACAATATTACTGTTATTAAAAATATCAATGAAGAAAAGTATTACTTAATTTATGATAGCTATACTATAAATAATTTAAATAATATTGTTGGATTAATGTAAAAAAGTACAAAATAAAACAGAAAAACAAGCGGAATAACAAAATTAACAAAAGTGCAAAAATAAATTTAAAAATTTAAGAAATGTTAAAAGTAATATCAATCGGGGGAAATTGGTATGGCTGAACGCGAAATCATGAGACAAGTCCAGAAATAATAATAACAATTTAGTGAGGGGTCACTAGAAAAAGTTATAATAAAATAACAAACAAATTAAAAATTAATTAATCGCTATTGGAAAACAGGAGCTAACGAGAAGCCCAAGACAACGGGAAATTACGTTATTTCTTTAATTCTAAGTTAATAAATAGATAAGAATTTATATTGAAATACAGAAATAACACTAGATTTGACATATAAATATTTTTAAAATTAACCCACTTTCCGTGATCGGATCAATCTGAAATTTTGATACCATGCAGTGTTCTTGACAACAAACCTACTTGCCAAATTTCAGCTTAATCCGATTACGGAAAGTAGGGTAATTTGACCTCACAAATTTTGCGTGGCACATGCAAACATTAGCGAACTTAATATAGAGTAAAAATAGTGACAAATATTTTTGATTTTAATAAAACTTTTTTTTTTTAATCATGGTGTTTGGAAAAAGGATTTTATGGAAGTATTACCCACAACAGCAAGTGCTGAAGCATTAAATAGTACTGATAAAATATATTTTAATATTAATCAATCGTCAAATCCTTTAGATATTTGTAATTCAAGATTATATTTCAAAGTTAAAGTAAGTGGAAATGTAGCAGCTGATAAATTTACATTTGAACATAACTGGTTATTAAATTTATTTATTGATATGACTATAAAATTACATCTTTCAGAATTAGAGAGATTAGAACATCCTGGTACTTCTTCTATCTTAATTTTGTTATGACAGTTTCTGATTTTAAAAATCAACGTGGAGAATTAGGTTGTTGGATTCCAGATGTCGGTGATGGAACAGTAACAAATGACGGTTATAAAAAACGAGATAGTTCATATAAATTTTCATTCTTTAAAAATTTTATTTGGATTTTTTCGAAATTGTAGTAGATTAATTAACTTGATACCATTTGAACTTTCAATCACAAAAAATAATGATTTTTAAAATTGTTTATATGGAACAGTTGTAAATGATGCAGTTAAAAAAAAAGTTAAAGTCTCATACTCTTTTGGTTCCTTCAATAATATTAAATCCGAAATTAGAAACTATTATAATGGGTAGAATGAATATGGCTAAACCAATTAATGTAAAATATCTTCAAAGAATAAAAACTAATATTGATATAAAAACAGGAACGTTATTCATTTGGAAACCAACCATTTTAAATTCAAGACCTCGATATATTTTTTATAGGATTAATGGATGAATCTAATGAATTTACAAAAAATAATTCAAAATTTATTCAATCACTTGGAGGAGATAAAGAAATAAAATCTTTACGTGTACAATTAAATACATCTTATTATCCTTTAGATTCAATGACATTTAGTTTAAAAAATAATTATCAAGCAAAATCATATTCATCATATTTTGATGTATGTAAAAAAAAAATTTTAAATTTGTATTCAATATTTCGTTTTGATGTTTCAGATCAAGATGAAAAATCATCCTTGAATGTGGTAAATGTTATGATTAATATTGAAAAATATAACGAATTAAAAGCAAAATGTTTTTGTGTAATACTTGTTGAGTAGGTAGTTAGTGGCCTTCTGCAGCATTGACCCCCCTTGGGGAGAGGTAAATGATTTGCTGCAACTCGTTTTTTTTGCTTTTTTGAATACGTAATTGCTGCAGTGGGCCACTTATATTTTTTTCAATACAAATAAAGAGGTCTATAAAAAAAAAGCCATTGCTGCAGTGGGCCACTCATATATTTACAATACAAATAAAGGGCCAATAGAAAAAAGGCAGGATTTCTCTGACTATAGTGAGGAGGTCTCCTTGGTCCAGGAATTTTCAATACAAATTTCAATTATCACTAAAAAGCATTTAATTTTTCAAGTAAATTAAGGTGGGTCTCCTTGGTCCTGGGATTTTCAATAGAAAAAGGGGTCTACACTAAAAAAGCATGGTAAATTGAGGATAAATAGGTGAATTATGGGTCTAAAAATTAAATTACAGTAAATTATGGGCTAAATTTTTAAATTAAAGAAAATTACAGGCTCAAATAACATAATCAAGGTCCAAATTTTAAAATTAAAATAAATTATGGTCTAAAATTTTGAAATTAAAATAAATAAAGGTTCTAAAATTTTAAATTGAAGTAAATTAAGGTCTAAATTTTTAAATTAAAGTAATCAATGGGTTAAAATAAGTAAATTATGGTTCAAATTTTAAATTACAGTAAAATATGGGCTTAGATTTTTGAATTACATTAAATTATGGCCACAGATTTATGAATCACAGTAAATTATTGGTTAAATATTTGAATTAAGGTAAATTATGGGCTAAATTTTTAAATTAAAATAAATTATATTCTAAAATTTAAAATTAAAGTAAATCGTGGTCTAAAATTTTAAATTACTGTAAATTATGGGTTACATTTTTGAATTAAAGTAAATTATGGTTCAAATAAGTAATTTATGGTTCAAATTTTTAAAACAAAGTAAATTATGGTCTAAGATTTTTGAATTAAAGTAAATTAAGGTCTAAATTTTGAAATTAAGTAATCAATGGTCTAAAATTTTAAATTAAAGTAATAACTTTTAAATAAATAGTAAAACACACATGGCAATGATTTAATTATAAGATAACGCCAATCAAACATTCTTTTCACGAATAAAATTAATAAAATAATAATAAAAATAAATATTAATTTTTTTCTTGTATATTGTATGTATTGATTGTTGTGTTAAATTAAATAAATAATAAAATTTTTTAAATTATTAAATTAAATTCTGAATGCTAAATTTTTAAAAACAATATATTAATTTAATTATAATTTTTAAAAATAATTAAATGTTTTATTAAATAAAAAAGTTTTTATATAATTAATGAATTTAAATAAAAAAGTTTTTATATAATTAATAAATTTTTTTAAATTCCTTAATTTACATAGTTATTATATTCCACCTGATGATGACAGGAGAACTGTCGAAATATATCGTGAAAAGAATGATTGGCGTTTTAAAGCCCTTACAACTTCCGATATTTAATGGAAGTGTAATGGAATATCCGAGATGGAGAGCAATTGTGACAGCCTGCATCGAGGACACAGATGAACCTAGCGAAAGGAAATACTTGTACTTGAGACAGTATTTGGAAGAGAAGCCTTTGCAATTGATTGCTATATTGGATATGGCTCACAGGCTTTCGAGGCGGCTATGCAAATTATTGGATGAGAGGTATGGGGGACCAGAAAGATCATATTCAATTATGCTGGACGCGGTGCAGAGGTTCCTTCCAGTAAGACTCAACGTATTGGAGGACCTAGGGCGGTTTGAAGAGCTGCTGGGAAATCTTATCCTGAATTTCAAGGACCAAAAGAGAGAAGGCGAATTGAACAACGGAATGTTGTATCATCAACTGCTGAAGAAGTTGCCAGAAACCATGCTAATTCAGTGGTCACGCAATTGTGATGCAGGGAGAGAAGCAAATGTACAAACTTTAGCCGATTGGATCAAACAAGAAGCTGATAGGCGTCGTAAAGCTTTGAATATATTGTTTGGAGAGAGAATTCCAGAGAGTAGGAAAGATGTGATGAATTTGTAAAAGTTCACAAACTTCATGGAGAGGAAACCAACAGCAGAGATCAGCTACAAGAGGCAATTCAAGAAGGGTCAATGTGTCAAATGTGGATCTGACCATTACTTGAACCAATGTCCGGAACTTTTAAAAATGAAAGTAGCAGCACGAAACGAGCTTGTTAAAGAATTAAGAATTTGTTTTAACTGTTTAGCTGGAGGCCATTTCATCAGGAACTGGAAGAGGTCCAGCTTTTGTAAGGATAGAAGTATCATTTTCTTTTGCATGATTCAGATTGCAAAGCTGAGGATAGTCAAATGAAGGTGATAAATGAAAACACATCAAAGAGGACGGTTCAGAGTTATTTTGCGGTAACTGAAATGTTAAATGACGAGTTACATGCATTTCGGGGAATTGAGGACACGAACTCGACAGGAGTAAGGCATCTAATTAAGAGCAAGGAGCTCAGAGTCATTTAGATGGGCAAATATTCAATTCTGGAGGAACTAACGAATTAGTTAACGTCATTACAATCACTCAAAATATTCAAGGGAAACTGAATACAGGGGAAAAGCAAGATGAGGCTTGCCGAGCTTGTGAGATCATAAAATTATCCGAAGATAAAATTGTGGAACCGAAGACAACGGAAGTGTTGAGTAATTGGGAAAAAGACAAACCAGCATCAGAGGATCTAACGCCCGAGCAGAGGTTAATAATATTCAGGTCGATGAAGGGGAAGTTAATCGACTAAAAGAAGAGCGTGATAATGTTCAAGGGGCCAAAGAAGTTTTCGATTTAACAGAAAAATTGAACGAATCGTCAAACAGTTTCAAACAACACGGATCATTTGAACACGTTTGCACGCCTCTAAAGATGTACATGAAAGACAAGGTGTCAATTGTGGATATGAAACACGAAGCAATCAAAGAACGACTTTGTAGTATTCTTATAAGAACATTAAGTGAAAACTGGTCACTAAATGAAATGCAACAAGGAAAAGTGTGGAATATTGAATTGGCGAAAAATGAAGGAAGAATAATGGAGATATTACACCTAAACAAAATGAACAGTGACAGTGGCTTGGCCGAGTATGGCGATGGTGGGTGGAGAATCCACCATGATGTATCAAAAAAGGTGGGTGGTGCGGCGGCTTATGTAATACAAAGATGGGTGTGTGAGGGTTATTGGAGATTGAGCAAATGAAAAGAGTTATTGGTACCACAATAACCAAGGTTAGAGTTAAAATTAGAGTTAAATGGGGTTGTTGATCCGCTAAAAGGAATCAAGGAGGGAGGAAATGTTTCGACCAGTCAGAGGGGGAATTTCATTTACCTCTGACTGGCATTTTGTTTGGTGGGTTTTGTATCGCGTCTGTGAGCGTGGTATGATTAGACCGAATCGTGTTAGTGTGCGCACACAGACGCGAGAAGTAGGTTGTTCTTTTTTTTTAATTATAGTTGGAAATTGATTTTTGAATTCTAGTAAAATGTAATTGATTTGTTCTCTGCTGAAAGAGAAATTGTTTAAACTGATTTTTATGCGGAAATATTGAATTCTAAGTTTTGTTGGGTTAAATGAATTGATTTGAACTCGATTGGAATTTTTTGTGTTCTGTGGTTAAATATGGAAGAAAATGAATGTTTGATATGTCGTATTTCAAAGAGCAATATAGCGAAGGTAATATTTGAAAGTTGTAGACATGCGTTTTGTATCTGTTGCGTGAAGAGATGTCTTTTCAGCAGTGAAACTTGTCCATGTGATTGTGGCTACAGGATCGTTGCAAATGATTAATGGAAGTTTATCAAAACGATTGGAAATCAACGATCTAATTTCAGTAAATCATGAAATGACAGAAGAGGAACTCCAAGATATTTTTATGAAATTTCCCCAAAAATTTAAAAGTATTTGAAAATTATCTGAAACCACTTATGATATTAGCGATAAAAAGATAAACTGGCTAACTTATGAATATGATATTCTATTTAATCGAGCTCTTAAAAAGATCAACAGAATTCAAATATTTATTAGCTAAAGTGTTGAACAATTATCCAATGTTTCCAATTCAATCATGTCTCAATCTCAAGTTATTGGACACGTTAAATGGTTTAATAAACAATGGTTTTGTACAAATAAAGTGTGTGATGCGATTAATTACAAAGAAATTCGTTTGAATTGTTTGAGACGAAAACACTATAAATACTATGAATTTTAAATATCTTAAGGTTTTGCAAAATTAATAGTATTAAAAGCTGTAAAATATAATAATTAATAAAAAATCATTAATAATAATAATTATAATTCAAAATAAAATAATTAAATTTATATATCACATGTGATGATACTAATTAAATACTAATTAAATATAATAATAAATTATTCTAATTAAATACAAAATAATTAATATTTAATTATTTAAAAATCATATGTGATAATAAATTAATAATAATTTGAGTTCAAAAACAAGATAATTATTAATTAATAGTAATAAGCTACGATAATCGATAAAAATAATATTTATAATTTATTAATTTACAAAAATAACATTATTATTATATTACTCCAACTATTAAGGAAATTTCAATAATTAAAATTTACAATATATATTTATAATTACTAATGAATATAATTAAAAATATTTAATAGTAATAATTAATAATTAAAAATACTTACAAACAATTAAAAGCAATTAATAATATGATATTTAATAAATATATTATTTGGATTTTAAATATTTTATATTTTTAATAATTAATTAATTAAAAATAAAAGAAAATATTATAATAAATAATAAAAGGCAAAAGTTTATATAAAAAAATATAATAATTAATTTAACAAATTTATTAATTACTGCTAGTTAATAAATTAAAATAATTAAAGTTTAAAATAAATTTTATGATTCATAATAATATTGTTAAATAAGTTAAACCTAATCATTTATAATAATATATAATTGAAAATCACATGTGATAATAAATAATCAAAAATACAAAAACAATTAAAAATAATTATGCAGAATATAAATAAATAATTATTAATAATATGATAAATCAATAGATAATGATTAATTAAATAAAATACAAAATAATAATAAAAATAATTAACAATAAATTATGGTAAATAATAACTAATGTATAATAATAAATATTTATATGGTAAATAACAATAAATTTCAATGAAAAATATTTAACTTTCATGGAGTTATCTTTTTCTTTTGATAATTTAACATCACTACACAAAGCCGTTTGTAAAAATTGTTTTATCTTCCAAATATACCCAAGCAGCACAGGGTAACTCTGCTTTGATTTATAAAAATTGACAATAATTTTCAATAATTAAATATTAATAAATAAATACGTTAATAAACAATATAAATAATTAATAATTAATAATAACAATAACAATAATTACATATATAATCAAGGAATTGGTAATAGCTATTATATAATTAACAATTATGAAGATAATAGAAACCAATAATGATATATCATAATATCAATTATAAGTTATTTAACTTAGTAAATAATTTTTAAATAAATTTTGTAACTAATTATACAAACAATATATAGTTTTAATTTGTGTAAGGGCAATATATACACACAAATACTCAAAACATATGGAAATTATTTATTTCAAATAAATGAATAACATCTCTATAAAAATATCAACTTTGAAAAATAGTCATATGTAGGTTATATAAGTTATTTCAATGAATAACATATTTGATGTTGGTTTTATATTGATTATTTTGAGAGTTCCTGAACATGTGTTATATTAAATAAAGACTCATTTAAAGATTTACAAAGGGCATTGTAATATTACATAATAATTTTACCTGATAAGAAAGATTAAACGTGAGAGTGTGGCAAATAGTCATTGTGACCTGTCAAAATCGGAAAACTTGATATTTTATTCGCGCGCAAGTATACTGTTAATCATTATTGAACAAACGCGTGTGCATGTTTTTGATTATGAACTAGAACTAATAACTTAATGTGAATTGAATATATATAT